>CM046842.1:39350797-39525797 GCA_025618425.1 Heliocidaris tuberculata | reverse complement strand
ACTTTAGAGAGATTGTTCTCCTTACTGAGTAATCAAATAGGAGTATTTTCAGGATATTTTGAACAGGCTGACAACTTTCCACATGATTATCAGCTAATTTTTATTGACTGAGTTTCATTCTCCTTTAAAGGCTTTAAGTAATGAATAAGGTATCATTTAACAGGTTACCGTGGTTACCCTGAAATTTCAAGGTCACAGATATCATGACTTTTTTACGAAAAGCTACCAAAATCGTGTCAACTTTTATCTTTGTTTTTCTTTATTTTTATATACTCACTGTTCAGGCATTAGGATGTGAAGTTCCAAAACGCTCTCTCGCAGAATAATGTTATATAGGTGTAAAATTAACACTGTGTAATAATACATCTAGTGTAACAATTAACACTCTACCCCGCCATTTTTTTCTGCAGCAACCCCATCCACCCCCCCCCCCCCCCCCCCAACAGAAAGTGGTGACCCTTTGTGCTCCCACTGAAACTGAGATCCTGGCTTCGCTCACGATAGTAACGATATGGATGTAAGTAAACTTTGTGTAATTAGACGTAGCAATATGTACATATAATAGAAAGATTGAATCACGGCTAAAAAAAAATAATAATAATGAGAAAAAGAATAATAAGAATAATAAACTATTAAATAAATAAAATACGATAAAAATGATAAATAGATAATAATAATAATAATAATAATAATAACAATAGTAATAATGACAATAATAATAATAATGATAATGATAATAATAATTATTATAATAATGATTGTCCTTTCCATAACTTTGTAACATTGAGTGTTCATTCACGTCCCTTGTTTTTTCGCTTAAACATCCTCAATATTTATGATATACATAAAATTCAAAGTGCTATCATGATGTACAAAGTTTCTAATAATAATTCACCTAAAAGAGTTTCCCAAATGTTTATTCTTAATAAATATGTTCACCCATATAATACTCGCTCCTGCTTCAATTATCATTATCAAAAGGTTTCTACCCAATTTATGCTCAACTCTGTTCGACCGTATTTGCCTGTATTTGGAATTAATTAACTGATGAATTAAGGTTATGCACTACTTTGTCTTCATTTAAGGCTCATTTGAAGAGACAATTGATCTCTTCATATTCTACCTAACTCTTCAAATCTACTCACCGGTATATTTTTTTAAATTTATTTTTACCATGCTACATGTATTTACTGTGTGTATGTGGGTGTGTGTGTGTGGGTGTGTGGGTGTGTGTGTGTGTGTGTGTGTGAGTAAATGTCTGGTTTTAGGGAAGTAAGTGTGGGTGGGAGGGATGGAAGGTTTCTAAGCGGATTAAGCTGGGAAGTGGTAGTTTCGGAGGGAATGGGTAGGTAAGGGCATATGTGGGTAGGGAGGGGTCCTTGTCGTTTGTTGTTGTTTTTTTTAAATAATAGATTCCGTAAAATTATGATTTGTTCACTTTGTTTAGATCACACTAATATGTTTAAATCTTATATAATCATGTATGGAATAATTTCAATTCAGTTACAACATTGGAAACGTACATCCATTAGTTTGATTTTACATTCCAGGGGAAGAATATTTTGCATGATAATTATATAAGTGATGATAAAGTATTTTATTTGTTCATTTTGTTAAAACATTCAAAGAGAATATGTTGATTGTATAATTTGTATTTCATGGAATCATTGATCATTGAAAAAAAAAGTTATATATATATATATATATATATATATATATATATATATATATATATATATATATATATATATATAATAAAATGAAGAAGCGGGAAACAGCGTGCAGGTAAAAACTTTACAAGAACAGAGAGCGAGAATAGTGTGGGTGGGGGAGACACATAGACAGAGTGAGAGAGAGAGAGGCAGAGAGAAAGATAGAGAGACAGAGAGACAGACAGGGAGAAAGAGAGAGAGGGGGGGGGGAGAATGAACGAGGAAGAAAAAGAGTAACAAGAGAAAACGGTAGTTTGTTACACAATTACAATAACTAAACTATTCGTTTACAAGAGCGAGGATTGCTTTACTTTCGTAGATGGCGCTATGCAATTACATCATAGAGATCCTATAGGATCTCTGTAAACATGAATTACATGCTTAAAAAAGAACATCTACCTCTACCACATCGAAAAAACACTGAAGGAAAAAACAACAACAACACTTTCCCATCACTGTGTTTCCAAGGCCGGCTATACTACAGCATAAGAATTAACCCCCCCCCCCCCCCCCCCCCCCCCCATTATCCATTTCTGGGTTCGCCACTCAGTAGCTGGCCATTCTCCGCTAAAACGAGACTCTTCTCTCCGATGTATAGAGCCAGTATCCAAGGAGGCTTGACTGACGGCCGGGTGTGGTAGAGCAGTGGTCCCGTAACTGACTAGGTCCTGGGTTCGAAAATAAGTCGACGTAGAATGGATCTAACTAATCTTCTACCATAGGCCTACGGTGGGTGCAGGGGATCATTTAGATGAGTAGATTTAGGCTTTAGTTCAAAGATGACGGATATAACCAAATACATACTGCCTATATACATTCGAGTCTCTGGTTGAAATATGATACCCTCGGTGACGTGAAGACGACCATTTTCCTTCGGGGCTGCGCCCCTCATGAAAAAAGTCTTGGTTCACGTCCCCTAGGGGATCATATTTCCAACCAGACCCTCTCATGACAGTATATATTTTTTGTATACTAATTATATCAGTTGTCTCATATTATTGTTAATCAATCGAAATCTAATTCTGTTAAATATAATTTTCAAAAATGGATAATTCCAATGTATCAAGCAACTATGTTTTACAACAGAATCGGCTTTAAGAATGAAATATTTTTCTTTGTACAAATTGGCACAAGATGTCCCCCCCCCCCCCCCTCTCTCTCTCTCTCTCTCTCTCTCTTAACTTTTTCCCCTTCTTTTACAGCTTTATATATCCATTGTAGTAATGTTAAGGCGACGTCATTATATAAGCCTCGTGCTTTGGGGGAATCTTGTCTCTAAGCTTCCTCTATGCAAACATAAATTTCATATTCTTTTGATACGATAAGGAAATAATGGCCCGAATTCGAAAGGAGCTTTATCTAAGCAATGCATGCATGGTTTAAACCTCCATAAGCGCAGTTGAACGTGCTACGATTATGACCTCGATGGAGGTTTAAAGGGTACCAATCACCAAAAATATTTTACTCTGTATGTTAGCGATTCCATGTCATTCTACTATATTCAAAATATGGGCTTCGAATATCACTTCTATAAGAGATATTACAAGTCTAATTGTACTCTCTATAAGCATAAAAGCGACTCGTGAGTAGACTGCTCAACGCACCCTTACGCGCTCGCCCAGATAAGGGCTCGCGCGGAACCCAACTCGGAGGTTCGGTTCCGCGCGAGCACCTTCATGTTATCCTTTATTTCCTTCATACAACTAAACTGTTGACCTATAGAATTCCAGAAAAAGTTCTTTGAGGTCAATTCTATACTTTCAAGCGGTACACACCCACTCAAAATTGCTGTCGGCAAATGCGCCATCTCTGTCCGCAAAAAAAAAAAAAAAAAAAATGGTTGGGGAAAAAAAAGGGAGAGGGAAGAGGAAAGGGAAAAGGAGAAAAGAGAAAGGAGAAGAAAAAGAAAAAGAAAAAAGAAAAGGAGGAAAGGAAAGTAAAACAAAAACAGAAAGAAAAGAAGGAAAGGAAAAGGGAAGGAAAGAAAAAGGAAAATCTGGCCCATTAGGGTGCAGCATTTTTGTCAGCAAATTTGGATGTCACCCCCCCCCCCCCAATTCAAAATGTTCTAGCGACGCCCCTGTTTGTAGGCTTTCGGTATTGTTAGACTCCCTGGGGCTGAAAATTTGTAAGAAAGTTCGAAAGACCGATTGTCGCTTCCGCGGCCGGAGCTGTAGTTGTCGTGCGCTAAGGGTGTCATGGGCCGTCGGTCTCGCGGGAGGTCAGTCATTTATACACTTCAATTCAACAGTCAGGGAGAATACCGAGTTTTAGGGAACGATCGAATTCCCCACCAAGAGGGACGATTGGCCTCAATTAATTATTCATGACCTTTCACCGCTTTCTGACCGCGGATCGACCGTACAAAGTCCATGGCAATCCTACATCGCTTTGACATACATATCTTGACAAATTTAAAAAACAAAACAAAACAAAACAAAAAGTTGAATGTTGATGTTCAAATTTTAGTCAATGAAAGATGGATAAATAAAGTTTATCTCCTCCAAAAATCAGGATTTACAATTAAGCCTGGTGGAAAATTCGTAATTGAAGGATGGAAACGCGATTCGAAAATGTATTTTTTTTAATCTGCGGGTTACAGATTCGTTCAAGGCGTTCTTAGTTTGCTGCAGCTATTCAACGCAACGAAACACACTGCCTGTAATGCCCTACGTATGTATTGTATATGTGTACACCATACACACACGTGGGTGGGTGTGGGTGCGTGTGTGTGTGTGTGTTGTGTGTGTGTGTGTGTGTCTCTCTCTCTCTAGCTCGCTTCAGTGAATTATTCCCGTAGCGACTGGAATAAGAACATTTATAACGGTTCGCTGTGACCAGTTCGCATCGCTCCAGGTCATATAACAACCTCTCGCGCTTCAGTGTACCCTCAAACGCGGTGCTACAATCGTCCCCCGGATTCGGCTATCTCCCTGACTGTTCAAGGTAATATTCGTGTTCCATTATATAGGCCTATATATACATATATATATATATATATATATATATATAAACTGCTGTTGAAACTAAGCATGATATTTGTCCAGATTTTGTTCTTTATTCATTTATTCCTATACGTGGAACATATGCAGCAATGGAAATACCCACATGAAAGTCGACTTGAGGTATGCATGGCCACCTCAAGTCGGCAGGGTTGGCAGACCTCAAGTCGACAACGGAATTTAGAAAAACAGGCAGCCATACATTACGGCTGATACTATTTTGCTGCATATATATATATATATATCGTCCCCCGGATTCGGGGGATAATTGTGAGAAATGAAAATGAGAGAATAATGGTTGCGTAGCTTAAATCAAAGTTCCCCGGAGCTGTCCTCCCTTTTTGAATTTTTGCAAAGGTTGAAAAAATGTCTCCGCCGGGAATCGATTCCCGGCGGAGACATTTTTTCAACCTTTGCAACCGTTATTCTCTCATTTTCATTTCTCACAATTATAATTATTTCCACGAGAGTTGCCAAAGCTGTTGTATATGTTATTTCCTTACAATTATTTATATATATATATGTATATATATATATATATATATATATATGTCCAAACATGATGATTATAGTCCACGTATTGGCAAAATTAATAAACAAGAAGAACACAGCAGAAATGCATTAATTGCCAACTGCAATTTATTCGATCCGAATTTTCGGGGGCCTCCACCTACTTCAGGGATAAAAACTTATATATATATATATATATATATATATAAATATATATATATAACACTACATGATCACTTAGGTGGACAGTCATAAAAATGGTCCTTTAGCAGGTCTATGTTTTTTATATCATATATGTCTTTAACACCGCAATTATTAGATTATTTCAGATTAAAACTGATATATGTGGGACGATGAATAATCATATTGTTTAAGACTTAAAACTGCAATGAAGATACACCATATACATTGTCATAACAAATGGAAAAAATTTGATGTCCATACTGGAAAAGCAAGAATACTAACTCTCATCGGAAAACTACGGTTTAGTAAATTATTTCTAACGCGAGATGGCGACATTTCACTATAACCCCCTAACTCTCTTGGCAGTTAAAGCACGCGTATTCCAGGAGAAAAAGTACGACAAAACAATAGGTGAACAGCAAAATGTCCTACTATTGTAACTGTCCGGTTAATGGACCATTTTTTTCACACGAACTGTCCACCTAAGTGACCATGTAGGAATATATATATATATATATATATAAGCTACATACATGTATATAATGGGCAAAAATCACTTAAAGGGCAATCCATGCAACCTTGGTAATAAGATAATTTGTGTGAAAGCAGAAAAATAAGAAAAACAGGATGGCGAAAGTTTGAAAGAAATCGGACAAGGACAAAGAAAGTGATGGATGTTTGAAAAATGAGATCACTAGATCTATGCGAATCTCAAATTGGCAGTTTGGTGAGTCAATTGTGACATTTTTGTGGACAACTCTCCCATTTGTCGTACACAAAAATATCATTAGTTTGCGGTTTTCTTCGAGGCGCTTTTACCCTCGGGGCAGTAATCAAAATATATAGGAGATAGCATATTGCTATAGGTCCTCATGAAGGAAAAGATCCTACTGAGTAATGCATGATCAGCGTCTGCAAAAAGGCTCCTGGCTGGAATGCTCCTTAGGGAGTGGAGAAGGTGCATACTTTGCGTGCGGGCATGCCATGAATCCAAAGATCTGGGGTAAAAATTATCTGTAAAGCGCTAAGGGACACCGTAGATGTATTATAGGCGCTATATAAATCCAGAATATTATTATTAGTAGTAATATATATATATAGAGAGAGAGAGAGAGAGAGAGAGAGAGAGGGGAGAGTGAGAGAGAAATCATAATGAAGCACTCCGCTAGACATAAAAGTCTTTTCATATTTCACCTTTAAGGCTTCATCAGAAATTATCTCATCAGGAAATAATAAGGAAATGATCATTAAATCATATATATATATTTTAAACTTTACAAAACATTCAATTATATTAGAGTAACATAAAGCCTACGGATGATTCAAGAGCATGTTTAATATTAAAGAAGGCAGGAGCTTGTGTCGGGTATGCCTGAGTACACTATCCAATATGTTTAAACGATATAAAGGGAAGTCCGGTCCAAGGAAAGTCAGACTTGCCCTGAGTTAGAACTGCTGCTGGGGCTAATTCTTATAGGGGGGGGGGGGGGGGGGGGGTAACTTTCCGGGGGTTAACTGTCGGGGGGGGGGGGAGAATCCGATTGCCCCCAGAATAAATAGGTGCAACGTACATGAAATACCCGAAAATGAACAAAAATTACACAAAAGCAAGACAACTATAAGAAGTCAATTTCGCAATTCAAGTCCACTCGGTGCTTTCCCTACAGGCATGACAGGTGTTGTGACGAATTCAACAATGCAATCCAACAATAAGTTATTTACGACTCAGAGTCAGTAGGCTTACCATATTGTAAAACCTGTGTGTGTGTGTGCGTGTAAGAGAGATAAGACGAAAACGTAAAGTAAAATTCTGAAAAGTTGATCGGGTGAGCTAATGTTTGTCTCATATCATTTTAGGGTTCAAACGTTTTGGAAAGCAGTATAGCACGATTAAAAGTACATTTTGATTTGAATTTCCCCCTCCCATAAAGACGATGGAAAATATGGCCGTTCATCTAGTGGTTTACATCCTACTGATCTTCAGTTCTGTGATCGGTAAGTAGGAAAAATAAAACCGTAACATTTCCTGTCAGTTTTCATGACTGTTCTACACTGTAAACAATTTTGCCGTTTTTTCACTGGAAATTTCATGGCAGTCAGGATGCCGGGAATGCATGCCCGTTTTTCCACAGTAGCCTACATGTAATATAACAAATATCCGTTTTTTGTGTTTTTTTTGTTTGTTTGTTAAATTGTAGAAACTTTAATTTCTAACAGGAAAATCTATGTAACGGAACCATGGAAACGATTTGTAATTTAACAGGGTATCTTGAGTTGTTAAAATATGAGAAAATGTGTTTTGTGTCGGGATATTGTAAATATATTCTGATTTCCGGTAAACCAACAAACTTGCTTTTGTTTTGCAGGAAAAAGACTGTAGAATTAAAATAACGGCAATAACTTATTCATAGTCAACTTGTAGTCCCAAGGGCCGAAAAGTCTGTAATTTTACAATAATTTTTTACAGTGTAACCTATCCTGCTTTTCCTTATCTTATTCTCTATCTTAATCTATCCTATTAGTTAGTTCAATCTATTGCAATCCCTTATATACCTTATAATTTTTTATGCCTTTGGTGACAGTTAGTAAATCGGACAACCCCAAACCTTACGCTACTAAAAATTCATGAATATTCATATAAGTGTTTCCCCCAATATATGGTAATTTAACAGGGTAACTTGTTAAATACGAGAAAACGTTTTTTTTTTGTTTTTTTTTTTTTTAATTTCTTTATAATGTACTTTTATGTTATTCTTTGGGTTTTTTCCATCATACTCTCTTCCATATTTCTTACCCTTCTATCATCTCTCTATCGTTCGTTATATTTTTCTTTGCATTCTCCTTCTATCATCTTCTCTTCCATTTTTCATTATGTTACTCGTTATCCTTCTTTCATTCTCTCTGTATCTTTCGATATGTTTTCTTTCTCTCCTTATTGTTCGTTATTAGCCCGAAATTAATTTGTCCCCTTGAAGAAACCATGCAATTTTGGGGGCTAATTTCGCCGCGCTGAGAGCCGACTGTTCAGTAAAAGCTGTTCCACTCCGATGATTTATTTAATTCCTTTTTAAAACCAGGTTGTGCACATGCCAGTTACCAAGATGATGGAATAGGTAATGATCTGTCGCCTCATGTGGCTACAATGAGGAAGTTAATGTATAGCGATTATCAAGTCAGCTTTAATGAAGGTATGTTTCACTTTCATTATATATTTGGGTTTTTTTAATTGTAACTGAAATGTTTTTATTCTTAATCTGAATGTTCCTTTTTCACCCAATTGAGGAAAAAAATGATCTGCGAAAATGTAACAAAGTTATGGAATACGGAAATCGGTATTCTTCCTTCGTTCAGTTTCTAAAGCCCCTTTCACAATTGGTCTGCGACCAGTTTGAAAAAGGGGGTCGTCAAAGCGGCACATACCTGTCTGTCCAATATGTTGAGTGCCCCCCCCCCCCGGGTTTTAAAGATTATTCTACAATATCATTGATGTCTTAAACAGCGTTTGTTTAAAATACAGGGTCCGTCTTTTAAACAATATTGCTAAAAATTTAAACAACACAAGTTTAAACAGCGAAATTTAAAACAGCATTTTAGCTGTGTAGATACACTGGATCTCTTTATGAAGCATTGAATCACAAAGGAGAATTCAACTTTTAAAATGATTTGAGACTAAAGTAACACATTCATATGGCTTGACCCACATTAGTTGCATCAGCCCAAACTTGGAACAAGGAGATTTTGACAACACTTATTAAAAACCCTGCTGCTCAGTCATCGATAGCAGAAATGTCATGAATGAGGTACCACTGGACAGACAATAAGTTACTCTTCACCATGAAATAAATTTCAAAGTCGTATCGGTTATAACATTTTAATTAGAAGCTATCAAATCGGGTATACTTATTTTTTGATACGCACTGTATATATAAGGAAATAACATTACAACAGCTTCGGCAACTCTCGTGGAAATAATATAATTGTGCATGAGAAATGAAAATGAGAGAATAATGGTTGCATAGCTTAAGCTACGCAACCATTATTCTCTCATTTTCATTCCTCATATATACACGTGTATATATATATATATATATATATATATATATATATATATATATATATATATATATATACATATATAGAGGTGTCGTAGTCGAGTGGTTTAAACACTTGACAAGAGATGCGAAAGTCGTGGGTTCGATTCCCGGCACGGTAATTATATTCTTGAGGAAGGCATTTATCTACATTGCTCCTCTCCACCCATGTTTTAAATGGGTTCCCGGTAACGCCGGTAGGATGCGAAAGTCACTGTGGATTGATCAGCATTGTGAGCGTCTGCAAAAAGGCTCCTGGCTGGAATGCTCCTTAGGGAGTGGAGAAGGTGCATACTTTGCGTGCGGGCATGCCATGAATCCAAAGATCTGGGGTAAAATATGTCTGTAAAGCGCTAAGAGACACCGTAGATGTATTACAGGCGCTATATAAATCCAGAATATTATTAGTAGTAGTAATATATATATAGAGAGAGAGGGGGAGAGTGAGAGAGAAATCAGAATGAAGCACTCCGCTAGACATAAAAGTCTTTTCATATTTCACCTTTAAGGCTTCATCAGAAATTGTCTCATCAGGAAATAATAAGGAAATGATCATTAAATCATATATATATATTTTAAACTTTACAAAACATTCAATTATATTAGAGTAACATAAAGCCTACGGATGATTCAAGAGCATGTTTAATGTTAAAGAAGGCAGGAGCTTGTGTCGGGTATGCCTGAGTACACTATCCAATATGTTCAAACTATATAAAGGGAAGTCCGGTCCAAGGAAAGTCATACTTGCCCTGAGTTAGAACTGCTGCTGGGGCTAATTCTTATAGGGGGTTAACTGTCTGGGGGGGGGGATCCGATTGCCCCCAGAATAAATAGGTGCAACGTACATGAAATACCCGAAAATGAACAAAAATTACACAAAAGCAAGACAACTATAAGAAGTCAATTTCGCAATTCAAGTCCACTCGGTGCTTTCCCTACAGGCATGACAGGCGTTGTGACGAATTCAACAGTGCAATCCAACAATAAGTTATTTACGAGAGATAAGACGAAAACGTAAAGTAAAATTCTGAAAAGTTGATCGGGTGAGCTAATGTTTGTCTCATATCATTTTAGGGTTCAAACGTTTTGGAAAGCAGTATAGCACGATTAAAAGTACATTTTGATTTGAATTTCCCCCTCCCATAAAGACGATGGAAAATATGGCCGTTCATCTAGTGGTTTACATCCTACTGATCTTCAGTTCTGTGATCGGTAAGTAGGAAAAATAAAACCGTAGCATTTCCTGTCAGTTTTCATGACTGTTCTACACTGTAAACAATTTTGCCGTTTTTTCACTGGAAATTTCCTGGCAGTCAGGATGCCGGGAATGCATGCCCGTTTTTCCACAGTGGCCTACATGTAAAATAACAAATTTCCGTTTTTTGTGTTTTTTGTTTGTTTGTTAAATTGTAGAAACTTTAATTTCTAACAGGAAAATCTATGTAACGGAACCATGGAAACGATTTGTAATTTAACAGGGTATCTTGAGTTGTTAAAATATGAGAAAATGTGTTTTATGTCGGGATATTGTAAATATATTCTGATTTCCGGTAAACCAACAAACTTGCTTTTGTTTTGCAGGAAAATGACTGTAGAATTAAAATAACGGCAATAACTTATTCATAGTCAACTTGTAGTCCCAAGGGCCGAAAAGTCTGTAATTTTACAATAATTTTTTACAGTGTAACCTATCCTGCTTTTCCTTATCTTATTCTCTATCTTAATCTATCCTATTAGTTAGTTCAATCTATTGCAATCTCTTATATACCTTATAATTTTTTATGCCTTTGGTGACAGTTAGTAAATCGGACAACCCCAAACCTTACGCTACTAAAAATTCATGAATATTCATATAAGTGTTTCCCCCAATATATGGTAATTTAACAGGGTAACTTGTTAAATACGAGAAAACGTTTTTTTTTGTTTGTTTTTTTTTTAATTTCTTTATAATGTACTTTTATGTTATTCTTTGGGTTTTTTTCATCATACTCTCTTCCATATTTCTTACCCTTCTATCATCTCTCTATCGTTCGTTATATTTTTCTTTGCATTCTCCTTCTATCATCTTCTCTTCCATTTTTCATTATGTTACTCGTTATCCTTCTTTCATTCTCTCTGTATCTTTCGATATGTTTTCTTTCTCTCCTTATTGTTCGTTATTAGCCCGAAATTAATTTGTCCCCTTGAAGAAACCATGCAATTTTGGGGGCTAATTTCGCCGCGCTGAGAGCCGACTGTTCAGTAAAAGCTGTTCCACTCCGATGATTTATTTAATTCCTTTTTAAACCAGGTTGTGCACATGCCAGTTACCAAGATGATGGAATAGGTAATGATCTGTCGCCTCATGTGGCTACAATGAGGAAGTTAATGTATAGCGATTATCAAGTCAGCTTTAATGAAGGTATGTTTCACTTTCATTATATATTTGGGTTTTTTTAATTGTAACTGAAATGTTTTTATTCTTAATCTGAATGTTCCTTTTTCACCCAATTGAGGAAAAAAATGATCTGCGAAAATGTAACAAAGTTATGGAATACGGAAATCGGTATTCTTCCTTCGTTCAGTTTCTAAAGCCCCTTTCACAATTGGTCTGCGACCAGTTTGCGACCGCCTGCAACAGATTTTTCGAGGTGTTGCACGACCGATCGCTTGGTGTCTTGCGACCACTCGCAGTCGTTGCAGGCGGTCGCACGAACCTGAGGCGGTCGTGACTGGTCGCATCTGAACTTTGAACATGCTCAAAATCCAGACACGACCAGATGCGATCGATTCACTCGCATTAGGTCGTACGACCAGTCGTGCGATTCTCGTATGAGTGTCGCACAACGTTGCACGATTAGATGCGAGAGTTCGCACGACTCAATAGTCGCAGTGGGTGGGCTGGAGGTTGTGCAACACTCGCACGTGCGCTAGCGACCTATAGCGACCAGTCTTGCGAATGGGTGCGATTGTGCTAAGACCATGAGACTGTTGCACGACCGATCGCAGCACATCTTACAACGTTGTACTACCGTTGCACGAGTGTATGAGACTGTATGCGACTATTCCTCGGGGGTATATATAGGGGGACTATGGAGATGATCCTCTGCAACAGGGCCCTCCTCTAACAACTTTCTCTTCTTTGTAACTTTCTTCTTTGGCATCTTGACTATTAAGAAGGCCAACTTGAAACTGACTACCGGTCAATTGTCGAGGGGGTTTTTATACCCCACGCCACTCGCACGAATACTCTCAAGACCACTTACACCAGCCTCATTCAATCGCACGAGCGATCGCATGGTCTCGCATCCACTCGCACGACCATGCAATCGATCGTGCGACTCTTGTGATTGGCGTCAAGCCACTCGCAATCACTCGTGCAACACTCGCATGTGAACGCAAGACCACTCGCACGAGCATATGCGAGCAAATGCGACTTACTCGTGCAACGGTCTCTTCTAGTCGCTTTTGTTTTACGACCGCTGTTGCATTTGTGAATGCCTTTCTGCGACCTGATGAGATCGATGGCGATTGAAGCCTGTTGCAGCCTGTCGTGCGACCAAATGGTCGCAAACGGTCGCAGACTAATTGTGAAAGGGGCTTAAGAGAGTCACTACTTTTATACGTAACCTTCAAACTATCCATCGCATGTGGCCCCTGATCATCTGTGACAGGGGCGGATCCAGGATTTTGTAAAAGGGTGGGGGTACACAATTTTCCCAAAATTTTCTTACAAGCAAAAAAAAAGGTTATCAAATTTCTTGGTTTCATTTTCCCTCCAAAATTCTCTGACAAGCAAAAAAAAAAAGAAAAAAAAAGTTTATCAGTTCAAAAGGGGGAGGGGCACTGATCTGTGATGCCTCCATCTGCCTGAGACCTGTCAGCGTCATTCTCCTTGCTAGCATGTTTTCCCTCACCAAGTTTCTTGTGGGATTCAAATGACCCTTTACCCTTCTTATTCTGAACTTTTTTTAAAGGAGACCTATCTCCACTACCTCTGTGTGTGACCTCAAATTCATCAGCTATACCACAGCTGCCTTACTCAGTTGAGTAATTCTTTAGTCATCTAGGTGAGACTTAATACCAAAAAAGAACACCCTTTTTGAATTCTTCTATGCTTCTCAGAGAGAGATGAGTAGTCTTTTGCAGCCTTTCCCACAAAAACGCTTTGAAGAAGCAGAGTCCAGTATTCCTGAGGCCATTCCAACCTCTTGGCCACTTTTTCAAATGATACAAAATATGCATCAACTCCCCTTTCGTCAAATTTTGGCACAAGGCGATTGTTCTTCGCTACATAAAAACCTTGGGGATATTTCTCTTCTGTAGAGTTAGTATTTGTATGGCTAACTCATTTTCAACAGGTACTCCCTTTCTTCTCTTTCTCTTTCCATTTCTCTTTGTTTTTGTTTTTCTTCCATTTCTCTCCGTTTCTGTTTTTCTTGAAATTCTAATTTCTCTTTCTCAATCTTCATCTCAAGTTTTGCTAATTGAAGTTGAACATCACTCGAAACGTTAGAAGGAACCTCACTTTCTTTACTGAGCTTCATGTGACTAGCTAGCAGATCAATTATCTATGCCTTCTTTAACCCTGATGTAAGAACTACTCCCAAATACTGATAACAGCTCTCAAATCATCTTTTCTTAGTGACTTCAATTGACCAAGGGACAAATCTGTCCTCTTAACAAATACTTCAACATCTATTGTATCATGATGGAACATATAACAAACGATTACAGAATTTAAGAACTTATCTGCAATATGTATTTTAGAAGTTTCCAGAGATTTCCAACAATTTTCTCTAAATTTTGTTAATGTTTTTGATTTGTTATATTTGGCTTTATTTCTCGGACAAGCCCCCAATTTGTTGTGATCCAAAGTCCAAAAAAGATGTTATATTTTAGATGATATGTGGTTTATTCTTAATATTTACAAACTTCTCAGTATGACATGAAATCGAAAGCAACAGCTTCAAGCGCCAAATATTACATACAATAGTTGAATTAGCAAAGACTTACAATTTCTGAGCTGGCAAACTCCTAATCCACAGAATATAATGTTCTTGAAGTGTAGAATAAGTTGGCTGCTAAATCACAATGATAAATCCAAAATAGTAAATCCAAATGGTATGTTGTCCAACTGGTAAAAGGAGATGCCAGAAGATCCAGCCGAAGAATGTCCAAGGTAATTCAGGAAATCATCGATGTCGATGACGATGTCGATAACGATGTCAAGGATGATGTCCAAGACGACGTCCAAGATGAGGTCCAAGACGATCTCCAAAGGTTGATATCAATATGATCAATATCAGATGGTGGTAACTGAGAATTTTACGCAATATATGCTCCACGATGTTAGTCAGGGTATAAATTCTGATCCTATCTGTGCAAGCTCCCAGCTTATATACAATCTCATCCCTCAACTAGCATTTTCTACCTTCAACTACAATAATCATGATGGCTTGGAAATCTCTGATATAAGTTCTACATATTTCTAGTTGTAACAAACAAAAGAAGGGGATTCTAATGATCTATTTGTAGACTCATGGCAATGTTACACTCTTACTAAGAAGTTCATGCAAAGCTCAGAATTGTTAACAGATTACATACATGTAATTACATTGTTATTATCATACATCTTACATAATGATATAGAATATTCTTCCTCTACTGGATGTACATTATTTACTATGAAATTGGTGATTCTTTCAGTGTTACAAAGTACATTCAATTTTCACATATGAATAATGATTTCTCTTCTAGAAATTTCTATGTTCATAACATAAAGAAAACTGGAAAATAACTTCCTTCCAGAAGATCCTTCAGTTATATAACAATGTGCTATTCGAAATAAATATCTTTTGGACCTTATTCGGGTGAAATGGTGCAGTGGGGAAATTGGCAGAAGGTATTTGGATATTATGAGACAAGAAGTGTAGGCTGTTTAAAATAAATTAAGGTTCTCGTTTGATTTGAAACAAGTTCCTATGGAAGCTCATATACGTTGGACCATTTTGACTATTGAATTATTGAAGCTGCATGAAGCCGAATTAAACTTTTAAAAGAATTTTAGACTAATGTAAGAAGGCTTGACCCATACTCCTCGCATCAGCCCAGACTTGGTTTACAACGAGATTTTGACAATACTTTTTGAAAACCCTCCTGCTCAGCCATCCATGGCAGCAAAGTGATGAGTACGTTATCACTGGACAGCGCAAGAGTTACTTTTGACCATAAAATAAATCTTAAGGTCATTTTTGTCAGGACATTTCTTTAATTAGAAGGTACTAAGGTTCGGCATACTTTTTTATATTGCCCCTATAGATTCAAATGTGCGGAAATAATGGCTTGATGGAATATCGTCGAGTCAATACTAAATTGTTATAGATGTAGAAAAACAGACTCTGTGAAAGAGAGCATTTTGTCATTCTCTCTTCCTTATATTCCCTTTTCCTATTCTCGTTCCTTTTATTTCTGTTCTTTTTGGTCTTTCTTTTTTGTCTTTGTCTTTTATTTTTCTTTCTTCCTTCTTTTTCTTCTTCTTCTTCTTTTTTTTTTGGGGGGGGGGGGTGACTGCAGCCCCACAGGCTCACACCTGTACGCCAGTAGTTGTACATGAACGGAGATGTGATTTCAAATGAGGAAAATTAATATTCCTCCATTTTTTTTTACTCCCTATGAAACGAGTAGATGCAGATGATGAATGGCAAATTTTACGGACACCACCATATGTTTCCTATGATGAGGAGTGGGGTTCGGTAAAGTTCAATTTATATTTTGATTGAAATATTTCTGTTTTATTTCAGTATAATTATTCAGGCTAACAAGTATCATATGTAAGTAGGAAAGAAAATGTAACCTGTTTCTTCTTAATTGTTTTATATCTTGGTCCCGACAAGTGCAATCTCATATAAATGAATCTTGAAACTCCGAACTTTTTTGTGAATATTAGACAGTGCACATAGCGAGTTACAGAAAATGAACAATTTAATAATTCACTCAAAAGAGTATAGGAAATGGATGAAATCCTTAAATGAAATAGATTACAAAGCAAGGGAAGTGGGTGAGTCCGTGGTTATTAATTACATTAGGAAAAAATTACTCAACGTGTATAAAATATATTGCGAATTAAAAAAAAAAATTCTAAAGGGGATTTAATCATTTTCAGTTTCAAACAAATGATACATTTAAGTTGTGTTGACAGGAACTAAGAGAGAAAGTGTTTAGGCCTAAATCAGATCAATTTGTTCATAAATTATTAGGAGAGTAGACCGAGTTTGAATGGTAATCCATCCTCAATGAAAAGTTGCTCTGAAAGAAAGTGGATAATCAGAGAAGCAGATTGGTGAAAGTTTGAACGAAATCGGACAAACAATAAGAAAGTTATGAATTTTTGAAAGTTGTAATCACTACTATGCATATATGGGAATTTCAAATTGGCCGAATAGGTTATGTCACTGTGATGTAGGACAACCCCCCCCCCCCTATTTGCTCCAACACACAAAATGACTAAAATGTCATATTTTTTTTTCCAAAATGAATTACTCAGTAGGATCTTTTTCTTTCATGAGGACCTATAACAATATGCTATCTACAATATATTTTGAGTAATGCCCTGAGGGTAAGGGCGCTTCGGAGAAAACCCCAAATTAATGATATGTTTGTGTACGACAAACTAAAGTTGTCCGCCAGTATCATGAGTAGGTCTATGTCACAATTGACTCACTAAATTGCCAATTTGAGATTCGCATATATAGATGTAGTGATCTAATTTTTCAAGCATCCATAACTTTCTTATTCCTTGTCCGATTTCTTTCAAACTTTCACCATCCTGTTTTTCTTTTTTTCTGCATTCACACAAATCTTCTTATTACCAACTTAGGTTGGATTGCCTTTTAAATATCGGTAGAATATGAAGAACCCTAAGTTGCTGTAGACTGAGCATAAATAATAGTGAAATATAAAGGAGCCAACACCCAACAACAAAAATATCTCTTTTTGAATTCGACTGCATATACTCGTGTCTCTATACTTTTAGGCGAGAGTATCTTGTCGGGTTTTCCAGAACTGGACGCAAAAGCGAATCTACAGAGTTTTTCGTCATTTTTTTGTTTACGACGCTTTAGTCATGGATGTCGAGACGGGAAAGAGGACTCTTTTTCGATCAGGTGATACCAGGAAAGAGGCTGTTCAGGGCGCTACCAAGGCTTTGGTTGATAGACTGATATTAATAGGACAGATAAAAGGTAAAAATAAAATTTTTATTTTTCATTTGACTTTAAAACCCTTTTATGCCCTTAGTGAAACAATTATGTGGATAAATCCTATTATTGTGTCATCAGCTACTTTTTCCAATGATAGCTGATTGTTGGCTATAACGTGGACAAAAAGGTTATAATAGTTTTAAAAAAATAAATCTCCCCCCCCCCAAAAAAAAAAAAAAAGAAAGAAGAAGACAATATTCTATAAATAAATCAATACGAATGTTTTGTGTCTCAGAGAAACAAACAAAAACAAAACAAAACAAAAAAGAATTCAATATTGGGAGTGATTTAAGGCACATCGAGATGCACGAAACTGGCTGGCTCAGCAAGCTTGAGTGACGTTTGAAAACTCCAGTAAATTGAGCCAACGGTTTATACTCAGAGCTGTATGATGGTCACATAGTACACACAAGGCAGCAGCGAGCAGGGGCGTCGATTATGGGGTGACATGGGGCAGATGACCCCCCCCCCCCTCGAATATATTGGGAGGGCAAACATATTGTTTTGCCCCCCAATACATCCTGAGGTGTGAAATAAAATAAGGAAAGATGATGCAAACACTCGGGAAATGAAACCTTCCAAACAATGAAATACAAAAAGGTATTACAGCGCGCAAATTCTCTGATTTTCCCTGCTTCATCTGTTCATGTAACCGTGGAAAAGCTGTTAATTAAGAGGCGTTAACAAAAATCATGTAGGGTATTATTAGGCTCCCCCCCCCCCCCCCATCCGAAAAACGGATCGACGCCCCTGGCAGCGAGGGATGTACCTCATGTATTACACTCACTGGAGGATTAATGCCCCTTTTAAAAGACAAATGGAATATTTCCATAGCAGGTGGTTCATAATTCCGAAAATAAAAAAGTGTTCATAATTCCGAAGGTTTGTGATTCCGAAAATGCAATAGAGCCCTACATCACTGTTCGGAATTACGAACGTTCGGAAATACGAACTCTTTTTCATTTTCGGAATTATGAATCCTATTTTATTTGCGGAATTACGAACCGTCGGAGTAATGAACCTTCGGAATCATAAACCTTCGGAATTACGACATGTAACCAGACTGTCTACCTTGTTTTCTTTTCCTATTCAGAACCCACTTCGTGCTTTGTACCCTATTACTTGTCCCCACTCCTTCTGCTTCAGGGCAGTTGCCCACCAGGAAAAGGTATCAACTGTGATATCATCTGCCAGTTTACCTGCAATGATCCTAGCTACACCCTCGTTGGAACTTCCACAACTGAATGCATGTCAAACGGATCTTTTTCCGGTGCCTTCCCTTATTGTCGAGGTCAGAGGCACAATAATCTGAAGATTTTCTGAGAAACCAAAAAAAAAATTAAATGAATAAATAAATAAAAAATAAGATAAAAAGGTCATCAGTGTTTTGAGGTGTCTTCATTCTCTGACAAGCAACAAAAAGCGTTCACAGCGTTTTCAGGTGTACTCCGAATTTCTCTGAAAGCAATTTTGTTTTTAAAAATCCAGCCCCCCTCCCCTGGATCCGCCGCTTGTCAGGGTATATATTTCCAGGCTTGTACTGAGTCATATTTGCCTTAATTTATGCAGTCAAAAGTTAGTGACGTTTGCTCGTGAAAGAAGAAAATGTTTAAAAACGAATTAATAATCATGCATAATTTCTAAATTTTGGAGATAATTTGGGGGAAGTTAGAAAGATTGTGACGTACTTACAAATTTAATATTTCCTTACACTATATTATTTTATCATTGACATATCATTTTAGAGATTTCAGTTCAGGCCTTTGTGGTGATGGAAGTAGTTGATTCACTTGTATCGGCGAATTTTATGAACATATCCGATGTCATATATAACTCGGCAATTAAATTTTATTTATTTATTTGGAGGGGCAAGAGAATTTTGAGAGCAGCCTGAAAACAATCATATTTTAATAATATTATGCACAGCAAATGGGCAACCCACCACACACATCAGCCCGACTAAAGGAACATACTCAACGAATGCAACCCACACGACCACTAGTGCACCGTCCACGTCAACGATAAAGAGCCCTTCTACAAAGAAGAGTTCTTCCACAACAGAGAGACCTTCGACAACGGATAGCTTCGACAACGGATCGACAACGGAAAGTCTTTCCTCATCGGAAAATCCTTACACAACGGAAAGTCGTTCGAGGACAGAAAGTCCTTCGACAACGGAAGGTCCTTCCACAACGAAGAGTGTACCATCTACATCTGCTCTTCCGGAGACATTGCACAGTAAGTCCAAACAGGATCCCTCTATATTCGACCCTAAACTGGCTGCACTCTTCTTTTCTTTATTGCAAAAGATTTAGGACATCTGATTTCTCATTTAAAAGTCGGTGTCCGAAGGCATGTTCTTTTTTTTTAACTGAGCGAAATATTACAAGAGTGTAAGTATTCATTTTTTTTTTGGGGGGGGGGGTGGATGGGAGTGAACTTACAACGGAAGGTCCTTCCACAACGAAGAGTGTACCATCTGCATCTGCTCTTCCGGAGACATTGCACAGTGAGTCCAAACAGGATCCCTCTATATTCGACCCTAAACTGGCTGCACTCTTCTTTTCTTTATTGCAAAAGATTTAGGACATCTGATTTCTCATTTATATGTCGGTGTCCGAAGGCATGTTCTTTTTTTTTTAACTGAGCGAAATATTACAAGAGTGTATAAGTATTCTTTTTTTTTGGGGGGGGGGGGTGGATGGGAGTGAACTTACATCCTTTCGGAAGAATGAAGTCATAAGTAATCTTGGTTAAACTCATATTTCTTTCAATCATTATTTGACAAAAGCATTCAGATCATTCGTACCATGTGACTTTTAAACGTTCTTCATGGGGTCCAGGACAGTCCTCTTTCATGGCTCTCAAAATCAATGTTTTTCCTTTCTGGGGGCAACTTACAACTAAGATACGTTAATATCAATATCAATTAAGTGACTTATGCCATGTTATCATTACGTACATTTTGTTTTATAGGAATCAAGACGTTTGGGTTTCTTAGCTTCTTAGGTGTTCCATTTTTCCTTCTGCCAGTAATTTACGCCATCTATAAATCACGCAAGAAACGAAAGGTATTCTCCTAAAATAGATATAATATATACAGTATATACATATACATATATATATATATATATATATATATATATTATATATATATATATATAATGTTGCTGATCAGCATGTTTATTGAGTGATTTTTGTTTCAAATTTGTGACATATCATTCATATTCATTGAGGAATAGGAGACAATTTCTGTTTTGTTCTTTTTCTTTTGAATTCGACAATAATGACTGTTTGAATAAAGTAACTTTCTCTTGTTCTCATTCATTTTAAGTTACCGTTGATTGTTCGCTAATTTCATGTCCGTACCATTTTATTTCAATGTTCTTTTTTCCGAGATATTTTTTGTCTTTGTAATATAGTATACTTGCATATTTATGATATTGGGAGATGTGTGTGTTTGTGTGCTTACTCTTTTACAGTACCGAGTGCTTGATGAAGACACATTAGAAGACGATATCGATGGTATGTAACAATATTCTTACCAATATGACTTTCTTCTGATTTGTCTCGAAGGTATATCTTTTTGGGAAAAGATGCAATTTTCTCATCAAAAAGCTGTAATAGCCTTCAAACATTCTAAATCAAACTTAAGATTCACCTTATGCTCAGTGCGTACAGTTAATTAATTCTCCTGGAGATTGTTTAAACTATTAGTTCATTGATTCAATGTAATCTGTGTTTATTTTCTGAGTAATTCTTCATTGCATTTGATTGTACAATAGGCGCCTTTAGAGGAATGTGTGCGCTTTTTCAAATATTGTTGTCATCAATATCATCATCATCATGATTATTATAATTGTTCTTATGATTATGATGATGATTATCAGTATTATTACTACTAAATGTATTATTATCGTCATTTGGGTGCCATTAATTGGCCACTTAGACAAAAGTGAATCATTACTTGAAATTTTCATATTTTTCATTTTTCTTTTTTGATTCTACTTTATAAATTTCTAGGATAAGATGACATAATATAATTATTGTACAGTCCGACCTCGTTTATCCGGCCGCATTGGGACCGGCACCCATCCGGATAAGTGAAATGGCCGGATATGAGAGAAATGTACAT
The DNA here is from genome assembly GCA_025618425.1 of Heliocidaris tuberculata. Classification (NCBI taxonomy): domain Eukaryota; kingdom Metazoa; phylum Echinodermata; class Echinoidea; order Camarodonta; family Echinometridae; genus Heliocidaris; species Heliocidaris tuberculata. The sequence goes on along the minus strand of CM046842.1, from coordinate 39,503,924 downwards.
TTTCTATGCAAATGAATAGGGTAGGGCAGTCTATTGGCTGTAAAATTTATGTTTTCTTGGTGTAGTTGATGATTGCTAATGATCTTTTTATTTGTAAGAGATGACATGAAATAAAATTAAACAGAAAATTGCCCATGGTGTTCATGTTTCCAAGGCTTTTGGGTGAATTGCATGACGAACTGGCCGGAAGACAGGGCAGGTTAATAGAGATGGCCGGATAAATGAAGTTCGGATAAGTGAGGTCGGACTGTATATTGAAATAATAAGAACAGATCCAACGACTGTGGGTTCCTTAGCTCATTTTTCCTCCATTTTTTTTTTGTGGAGATGTTCCTCCCGATGTTGATGGATTATATACACACAGTCATATCAACCCGGCTAGTCCGACGGTTGTACAACTGGACCAGAATGAGGTTAGTCAATGCGTTTGGAACTGGGAGATGGATAGATGGGGGCTGCTCTGACCCTTCTCTTCAGTACACCAGAATTGCTCATTTTGCGATGGAGTAATATGCATTGCTCTTCCCAGTTTGGAAAAAAAAATTAACATGTTTCAGGTGATTCTGTACACACACACACGCGCGCACGCGCGCGCACACACACTCAACACACACGCACACACGCCCACACACACGCCCACACACACACATACACGCACACACAAATCCTCTAACAAGCCTGAAAAAAGAAAGATTATATAAGATTTTACAGATGCCTTGGTGATTTGAAAGGGGCACATTTTTACTTTGTAAGTCACATCGTCTTGTTTTGCTTGTTTGTTGTTGTTTTTTGTTTGTTTGTTGTTGTTGTTGTTGTTTTTCTTGGGGGGGGGGGGAAGGACCGGGGCAAAGGCAGGTTAAGCACTTTCCTTAAATTCGCTGAAGTATAAATTTACTTTGGACTATCCGTTTTCCCTCTCCCTTGATATTTTCACTGTTTTTTTTTTCTTTCAGTGTTATGTTATGAGTCAACGTAACAAAGGTATGGTATTCATACTGAATAACTACATCTTCAGTTCGGATCTAGTGAGCGAGAGAGTAGGGTCTGACATTGACGTTGCCAATGTACGGCATGTCTTCACTGAGATCGGCTATACTCCAGAAGAAGCACAGAATCTTAATGCTGCGGTAGGTTTGTCTATCATGGTTTCAGAGATATATTCTGAGGGGCAAAGAGAGATACAAAATAGTAAATTTTGTGGCAGACTAGGGGCCTCGAATACCTCTGTGGTCCTCACACATTCAAATCCCCCCCCCCCCCCCCATGGGCGCCTTTCAAATCAAGTAACTGATGAAAGAGCTTTATATATCACTATTATTACCTCGGTCATAGACGACATATATACATATATATAGTTATTAAGGAAATAACATATACGACATATTTGGCAACTCTCGTGGAAATAATTATAATTGTGAGAAATGAAAATGAGAGAATAATGGTTGCGTAGCTTAAATCAAAGTTCCCCAGAGCTGTCCTCCCTTTTTGATATTTTTGCAAAGTTTGAAAAAAATGTCTCCACCGAGAATTGAATCCGGGTCGTTGGCTTAGAACGCCAATGCCAACGCCAACGCCAACGCCAACGCCAACGCCAAGGGAGGACAGCTCTGGGGAACTTTGATTTAAGCTACGAAACCATTATTCCCTCATTTTCATTTCTCATATATATATATATACACTCAACCAAAAAAGTAAGTTCCCCCCTAGCATTTTTGGATATATCTCAAAAAGTATTTTACCGATTTTCATAATTCAAACGTAAATGGATAGGAAATTTTATTACTCATAACATGAATGGCATATCATTGCCACCAGATATCATTATTGGTGTGAAAAAAAATGCATTTTATGTCAAAATGCATGGGAAAAAAAGTTGCACTTAAGGTTATATGAAGCATATTGTGTACATTTCCTATGCAAGTTAGCAAATGACCTTTTTAAATTGTTATGTAATTCTCAGGTACAATATGCTTCCCTATTAAACAGATGTTATGCATACTTTTTAAACAATAGGCCTTTTCAATATGAAAATGTTGGTCGAAGCCATGTGCTTTTTAATTCCAATTTGGGTTGATCACATTAATGTGCTTATGGCCATTTTGCATCATGCCGCGTCTGCAAATATTTGAAAGAGGGAGAGCTTCAGCTTTCCTTGAAGCTGGGGTTCCGGTTAAGGAGGTGGCCAGGAGACCAGGGGTTTCGCCCAATGCCATAAGGAAACTTAGAGCAAAGTTTCAGGAAACTGGAGAGGTCAAAGATCTGCAAAGAAGTGGCCGACCAAGGGTGACATCTGTCAGGCAAGATATGTCCATAATCAATAAGGCTAAAACTCGCAGGAAACTGACAGGTACGTGAAATTTACTTGTATTCTATGAAATTTATTAAATTGCATGAAAAGGAGTGATTTGTAATGCTGCTATATTTTTATGCTACTACATTTTCAAGTATCCCTACATGCTTTTTCCCTTTTTACTTTCCAGCAAAACAGATAAAAAAGCGACTACATCGCCGACGAGGACAGAGGCCAGATGATATCAGTCTTCAGACCGTGAGGAATCGTCTTCATGAGGTGGGCCTCCGAGCTAGACGACCCATGAAGAAAGTGAAGCTCACGGATCGCCATCGCCAGGAGCGCATCGCCTTTGCAAGATGTCTTCAGAGATGGGGAAGGCGTCGCTGGGCCAATGTTCTCTTCAGTGACGAGTGCAGATTTTATCTGAGGAAGATTGACGGCAGAATGCGGGTTTGGAGAAGGGCAGGGGAGGAGCTGAATCGTGACTGCATAGCTGATCTAGAGGGCCCTGAGGTTGGCAGTGTGATGATGTGGGGCGGCATCAGCAGTCATGGAAAGACAGAGTTAGTTCCAGTGGCAGGTCGATTGACGGCGCAGCGATACGTCGACGAGGTGTTGGAACCGCACGTCATTCCGTATGCAGCAGCTATGGGAGACGATTTCATCTTCATGGATGACAATGCTAGACCTCATCGCGCTCAAGTTGTAGATCAGTTTGTTGAGGGAAATGGCATCGAACGTATGGAGTGGCCTGCAAGATCCCCTGACTGTAATCCAATAGAGAATCTTTGGGATATCATTAAGCGGAAAGCGAGCAAGAAGGTGAAAGATGACACTTCACTGCAAGAATTTCAGCGCATCTTGCAGAGAGCATGGCCAACATTGAGCAGCGCCAAGTACAAACTTTAGTTAACAGTATGAGGAAGAGATGCCGGCTGGTCATTGAAGCGGATGGTGGACATATCAATTATTAAATACTTCACTGTATGCTCATGAAAAGAAAGAGATAGAGAAATATGCAATAAACCATGCTTAAAAGTTCAGAATCATGAGTGATTGTTTGATTATTTGTGTAAAAGTCAATGCAAATCACTAAAGTGCAACTTTTTTTCCATGCATTTTGACATAAAATGCATTTTTTCACACCAATAATGATATCTGGTGGCAATGATATGCCATTCATGTTATGAGTAATAAAATTCCCTATCCATTCCCGTTGGAATTATGAAAATCGGTAAAATACTTTTTGAGATATATCCAAAAATGCTAGGGGGGAACTTACTTTTTTGGTTGAGTGTATATCGTTCAAAAGTTCTGCGACGGAGATTAAAAACAGAGAGAGACACAGAATAAATGACTCCTTTAGACACAAATTTAAGGTTCAATATTTCGCCTATATAAGGCTACTTTAGGAAATGATACCAAGTACAAAAATGCACCAAGGATGTAGTGTATAGCGCGTAATTAATGTCAAAACAACGAGCGTAGAATAAACAAAGTCGAGGCGCGAGAGAGATAGAGAGGAAAGGAGAAAGAGAGAGAGAGAGAGACAACACACACATTGAACAATAAAGATTAAGAAAGCAAAGGATAGGAAGAGAGAGAAAGAGAGAGAGAGAAGTAAAAGAGAGCGAGAAAAGTAAGGAGAGAGACAGGGAGAAAGGGTGAGAAGAAAGAGGATAGAGGGTTAGAAAACAGAAAAAGAAAAGGAAGAAAAAAAGGGGGAAAAGAAAGAAAAAAGAAACGAAATAAGAAAAAAGAAGAAAAAGAAAAAAAAAAAAGAATAAAAAGGAAATAGAAAAAGGAGGGGAGAGAAAAAAAGAAACGAAAGAAGAAAGAGAGAGAGAGAGAGAGAGAGAGAGAAAAAAAGAAAGAAACAAGGGAAGAGAGCAAAAGCAAAGTACAAAAAGGAAGGAGAAAGAAAGAAGCAGGACAAAATTACGAAGGAGGAAAGGAATGGAAACTGGCATTGATACCATGAGGTTGGAGCGTGCCAAGCTGAAAGATTATCCTTTTCTCCTGGATCTTCCTTTCCTCATCTGTTACCCAGCACTGCTTAAGAACACATACTTTCAGATCGTTGATTGTGTGATTAGCAAGATTGAAGTGTTGGTCAACAGGGAGACCACTAGTGTTGAGGCGAATTGAACGAAGATGCTCCGTCACTCGATCAGCCAGTCTCCGTTTTGTCTCCCCTACGTACAACTTTCTGCATTCTGCAAGAAATGCACGTTATGCAATAGATAATGTTTGTAGAAGTGCAGGAGAAAGTTTTGGTCACATTCCATGATCCTAATCGCAATCTAAAAAACCATCTGGTCCACACCAAACTTCCAGTCAATCGAGATGTCACTTCTCCCGGCACCACTAGATACATGCGACCCAGATGCAAGACCCAATAGGTACATGGCATATTCGAGGGCAGTACACCTGTGCTACAAGCAACGTCATATACGGATTGACGTGCACTCTCTGTGGCATGGTGTATATCGGCGAGACGAAAAGACGCCTGGCAGACAGAGTCACCCAGCACCTGAGGTCTATTCGACTTCCTACTTCCTAGCGCTTGCATCATGCGTCCAGCTTACTTTTATTATTATTATTATTTGTATCTTGCCAATTTATGCGTCCTCTTAATATCTTGCATCTGATACTTTGATAAAGGTCTTTGACCGAAACGTCAGTCCAAATTTTTGACTTCTGCGGTGTTTTTATTTGACTCCTGAGTATTTACTCTTTCTTCGATATCTATTAATTACACACCGACGCAGAACTTTCATATTTTGTTTACTATATATATGTGTGTGTGTGTGTGTATATATATATATATATATATATATATATATATATTATATATATGAGACGGAGTCATTGTTCACTTCACTTGGGAGCATTCCATCTTGGAGGCCATTTTCAGGCGTAATGAAAACTGCCTATGTGCCTTTGAGTAAAAGATTCTGCGTGTGTACAGACCATTATGCGGTGGCGTGAACACCTCCGCAGTCCGCACATCGTCGTTCTCAGTGAGGAGGACCCATTCTATTGTGCATAAGGGGGAGTGTGCGTTGATGGAAGCGTATTTCGTCCCCACCCTTTCCTAGATCTAGATCTAGAGTAGATGTAGATTCCTAATACTAGACTAGTATAGTACTAGTCTAGCTAAATGTACATGTAGTTATATCATACATGCCCAATCACATGCACACTAGATCACAGTTGATGTTATTTTGTTAAAGAGCATATTTGCATATCAGTGATTCAGTTCAATAAATACAAGTGTAGGGTCTACACAGAGAATTCGAGAGAGACATACACACGTGTAAAAGGACGTTGCTCTTACACATGTACCTAAAACACAATGGACTCGCTCAATTCGGTCGGCCTGCTGAGAAATCAATCATACAATCACATCAAAAACACCTTTGTGGTTCCAAATCAGAGATTCTGATTAATAAAAATTTCAGCAGTGGTGAGCTCTGCAATCATACATAACACATATTTACGTCAAAAGGGTTAGGTTATAGTGTTGGTGAGAAAATGTGAGAATTCTGGCCGTTTTCTGACGATTTGCCATAGATAACGAGACTGCTTTGAAGAAAAAAGGATCACTGGATATCAGGCACATTATGACAAAATTTGTATTATCAGAAAGCTGAAGAAATGAAGTTTCATAAACAGCAGCTTGCCCTTTTCGGTAACGCTCAGAAAGAAAAGCGCTATGAGCAAATAATTACAATCATTATACGTGTAATTTCAACCGCTGTCCTGTGTTATAATGCTCTGTGAATCTTGCACATCGCAAATTAATGAGCGCAGGTTTTCATTATCCTGCTACAATGACATTCGCATCCTGGGTGGAGAGAAGCAATATAGATTAAAATGCATTCTTCTAGGTTTCAAGATTTGTTTATTTTCCACAAATGTATAACAAACAAACATGTATACACACAATGATAATTATGATATCTAGCAAATTACACCCTTACACTACAATATGGGAGAGCTGAAGAGTTGTAACAATGGTATGTGTACAAATCCTCAAGGGGGCCGCGCTCGGCTGAATCCACCACCTTTCGTCCCCCAGTCCAAGCTCTTCAACCCCCCCCCCCCCCCTATCCCTTCTCATATCTGCATCTCAATGCATTTCAGACATATTCACTCTTTCACTCTAGAGTATTAGAGAAAAACTAAGGAGCGTAAGCCGAAACATCTCAGCCTCTGATACCTCAGTGGTCCTGGTCTTTATGAGTCACGGGGTCCAGGAGGGTATTCTTGGAACCGACCATAAAGTCGTGACCGTGGAGGAAATCAAGGACATGTTCTCTGGGAACAACTGTCCAGCATTGATCGGGAAACCAAAGCTTATGATCTTCCAGGCTTGTCGAGGAGGTAAGTTTTAGCGAGAAATCCCAATTCTCCATGTATTCTATCTGTCTATCCATGTCCCCGGCACACCCCAGTAGACCAACAGCCCTGGCCTGGAGATCGACATGTCGGTCTTTTGTGCCTTCTGACAACTTTTCTAAGGGTTCACTATATAGACGACATTGTTGTTCAGGCGGACTTTCGGTCTCGTGAGTACGTTGTAGCTCTTTGTCCCATAGCTTGGAGGTTGTTGGGTGACTATGCGATGCATCTTCAGGCACAGATTCTCCATAAATTTCTGTCTTCAACTGTTACCTGCTCAAAAGACATTCCCGTCTACACTGCTTGATGTTATCAGTACATAAATTTGTTAGTCTGGCCCGCTTTCATCTGACATCCGTTCTCCTTGCAAGATGGTGTTTGCCAAGCTCCATAAGATCTGTCTTTTTTCCACATTAATAAGGGGACCTAGTTCCCCTCTCTATGAGCTCTCTCAAAGCTCTCTCACCTTCTTATAGGTAATTTAAAATAATATCTGAAGTGGATATGGCTTTAAAGATTTCCTTTTCGTCTCTCTCGAGGCGGTCTTCATACAAAGGTTTGTTGTCCTGCCACATAGCTATCTTTTATGTTGCACTTCAATAACTCAACTATGGTTCCTATCTTTTTCAGACAGGGCAACACCAAGCGCTCCATCACAAACTGTTTGCGACGAGGACCCAGGAATATGTACAGATTTTATTGGGTCTGAGGGAGCAGGAGATGTTAGGGTTGCAGGAGATGTAGATACAGACTGGAGCGTACCAGATAATGCAGATGTGTACATTGCACATGCTACATCGGAAGGTATGTGGTATACTAGAGAGATATATATATATATATAAAGAAAGAGAGACAGACAGACAGACAGAGACAGAGAGACAGAGAGACAGAAAGGTGAATAGAGGGAGAGTAGGGGGGAGAGAGAGAGAGGGGGTAGGAGAGAGAGAGAGAGAGAGAGAGAGAGAGGGTGGAGAAGAGTTTTGTTTAGGTTGAGAAAGAGACAGGGACAATGGGAAATAAAGATGAAAAGGACATTCGTCTGGTACAAAATAAACCTGTAAAAGTCGAATCTGCAGAGTGAGAGAAGAGGGGGGGGGGGGGGTGGAGGGGTCAAGAGAGAGGGAGAGAAAGACAGAGACGGACAAATATGAGGCGGGGATGCATTAGTGTGCAGGCGTAAACTCTTGTCAGTCGAAACGCATAACAAAGTGTCTGAACCGAGCAAGACTACCATAGGCCCTGTACCTATAGTATAGGAATCTGGGTTAGGCTTTTCTCAAGACTCCCACAATCAATTTTTCTAATAAAATGTCAAATTAGGGTTTGTACATGTCATCGTCAGGGCCCATGTCGACGACTATAGGGATACAGGAAGGAAGAAGATATTTTAGTCCTGTATCTTTTCTTTTATTCTTCTTTCAGTGTTTATTGATCAGAATCAAACAAAGAAATCATTGCAAGTGTCAGTAGGCTTTATCTTATCGTTCTTCGCATTGTCGATCTCTGACAGGTTACTTTTCACTCCGACACAAACAAAACGGCTCATGGTTCATCCAGGCACTCTGTGAGGAGCTCATCGTGAGGGCCCATGTCGACGACCTCGATACGATAATGACCAAGGTTGAACTTTCATTTAATTTATCCTCGACTATAAGCCAACAAAAAATATACAATGATATAATGATGGAGATAATAATACATAGAATCAAGGAAATATATTCTGGTTATATAAAAAATTTTCTTCAGTGGCTAATCCAGAGGACACGGGGGCTCTATCCCCTGCAAAAACCAGTTCTCACTGACTCACAAAAAAAAGGGGGGGGGGGGAGAAATAAGGAAAAGAAAAGGGAAGGGAAAAAAAGAAGGAAAAAATGGCATTATTTTAGCTCGCTCGCAAGAACACTGGAATTGTAATACTTTAATAAGGCGTCCCCCTTCAGCAATGGGCTGCAGCCCCCCTCCCCCCTCTCCCCCCCCCCCCCGCGGATTTTCAAAGTTCATATTCGGATAGCAAGGTGCTAGAATATCCAAATATTTGGGAAGTAAGGTTCCCAAATAATAACATTATGTACGTTGTGTTTGTAACTTCTGTATGTTTTCACTACGATAAGTTAAACAAGATTTTGCTCGCCTGCAAGAACACTGGAATTTTAATATTCTGGCAAAAAGCGTCCCCCTTCGGCAATGGGCTGCAGCGCGGGGGGGGGGGGGGGGGGCATTAAAAAATAAAGCGGGAGCGAAAAAGTGGTGGAAGTGAGAGAAAAAAAAGTCTAAAAAGGCGCTACAAGCCGTTATCTTTCTCTCAAAATTTGCTAGAACGCCAAAGTTTTCCTCCGGTAAGGAGAGAAATAACTGCCCTTCCTGCATCCATCCCTGTTGCATACAGTGCAATGTTGCGTCCAAATAATTGAAAAGCAGTCCGGGCGTCAACTATAACTTTCCGCCTAAAAAAAAAAAATGTTTGCTACGAGCCCTTATCTTTCTCTCAAATTTGCTATAAAACATAGGAGCTTTCGCGCTTCGCGAGGGAGGGGAAATTCCCCCTCCCTGTACCCACCCCTGTTACATACAGTGCAGTATTGCGTCCAAATAATTGAAAAGCATCCCGGGCGTCGAACTAACTTTCCGTCTAAAAAAAGGTGCTAGCCGTTATCTTTCTCTCAAATTTGCTAAAACGTCAGAGCTTTCGAGCTTCGCGTGGGAGGGGGAAAGCTTCCCCCTCCCTCCCTGCATCGCGTACTCACAACCGCCCCCCTAAAATGAAATCCTGGCTACGCGGTTGGATCCTTCACGTCTCCCGGCCCCCCCCCCCCCCCCCCTCCCTTGAAAAATCCTATGGCTACGCCTGTGCATACACAAGTTACTATTATCTGGGAACCTTGCAATGCTTCACAAAAATTGGATATTCCAGCACCTCGCTGCCCGAATATGAATATCGGAACTTTTGAAAATCCTCGGGGAAGGAGGGCTGCAGACCATTGCCGAAGGGGGACGCCTTTAATATTAAAGTATTGAAATTCTAGTGTTCTTGCGATCGAGCAAAAATAATGCCATTTTTCCTTCTTTTTCTTTCCTTCCCTTTTCTTTTTTTTCCTTCCCCCTTTTTTTTTTTGTCTTTGTTTCCTTTCCCCTTTTTTTTTTCTTCTCCTTTCTCTTTTCTCTTTTTTTCTTTTATCTTCCTCTTCCCTTTCCCTTCCCCCCCCTCCCCCCCCCCCCCCCCCCAGCGACCCCCCCTGTCTACATCTGCGATTTTCTTTTATTTGTGGGGGGGGGAGAGACATTAGGGTGCAGCATTTTAGTCGGCAAAGTGGGGTGTCACCCCCCCCCCCCCCTTCAAAATGTTCTAGCGACACCCCTTAGGATGGGGAGTAACGTCGACGTCGCGTTCGGAAATTGGATGGGATTCGATTGCGCCGCGCCGGGCACGTGTGGTAACGCGAGCTAGCTGGCTATAGCGCCACCTTTAGGCCGAGAGGAACTTTTTTTTTTTCAGAGTGAAATGGTTTTGGTGAAGATCGAGGAATGATTTCTACGCACAGTACGCATATATATATATATATATATATATATAATATATTATATTATATACGAGAGGAATGTACACGCAGGTCTAGATCGGGGTCTAGATGCATGACAAGCAAAGTTGTTTCGAGACAATATGCCTATAAATGGAATGCATTTTTCTTTTAAAGTGGAATTTATTTACTCTTGAAAGTGAAATGAATTTTTGTGAAAAGTGAAATGAATTCTTGCGAAAAGTGAAATGAAATTTTTTATGAAAAGTGAAATTAATATTTTATTAAAAGTGAAATGAATTTTGTGAAAAGTGAAATGAAATTTTGTGAAAAGTGAAATGTATTTTTGGGAAAAGTGAAATTAATTTTTTATTAAAAGTGAAATGAATTTTTTGTGAAAAGTGAAATGAAATTTTGTGAAAAGTGAAATGTATTTGTTAAGAGTGAAATATATATTGGCTGGAGTGAAATGGTTTTGTAAAAGATAAATACATATTTGTTAAAGTGAAATATATTTTGTATTGATGTTGAACAATTATACGATTGTTTTCATGCACGCAGGTTACACGAAGAGTGAAGCGACTGGAAGCCAGAATCATGTACCATGGACGAAAGCAGATCACCTTACAGACCCCACAGGTCATTAAACAAGGGATAGAAAATATGATCTACTTCTTACCCAAGTATCCATCACTAGATCACACTGAAGCATCCCAGACACCCCTGTAGACCGACAGTCTACGAGATCGATAGCTCCCGAGACCAACAGCCCGAGACAAGTTGAAGGCACAAACCCTTAGTCGAAACACGTAACAAAGGGTCTGAACTGAGACTAACAAATGCCATGTACACGACTGGGCGTTGTGGCGTGCGCCTGTAATCCAGCTAACAGTGGAAGTTATAAACTGATTCAGCGGACCCAGGTTCGAAACTGAGTCACGTCTTTCGGTTGGTGACGTTAAGGTCGGTCCCCAGACGAATAATCATATCTGATTGATACACGTCTGTAAAAACCCAATTACACACACACATGTATTGTACTCTAGCTGTTCCTATATTGACACGACCAGTAGGAACCTGGGTTAGGCTTCTCTCAAGACACAATGATTTTCTAATAAAGTATCAAATTAGGGTCTGTGCTTGCAGACTAGCCTGAGACGTCTTTAACAGATAAACGCTCAGACAAGATTAGTGTCGTCAGTGCAGGCCGACGGTCCCGTCTTCAGTCTCGTAAATCGATTTCATGGGATGTCGGTCTCGTAGCCAGAGCATGGACTATATAATATAGAACATCTGAGCTCACATTCAATTCACTTCATTCAATTCAATTCAATTCAATTCAATTCAATTCAATTCAATTCAATTCAATTCAATTCAATTCAATTCAGTAATGGTTTTATTCACAATGTTTTGCTTGCAAAGGCTGAACTGCGCATGTTCAAAATAATTGTCTTTACATTTGTTTTTCACATTACACCATACCATAAACAATTGCATCCAAAATGACATAAATTATTAACGTATAGGAATACAATTAACACGATAAAAACTACTTTCGAAAATTAAACTCAAGGGCAATTTCAAAGGCCTATTGTACTGCCCATAGATATCAGGTTCGGATTACGTAATACGCCATTGTAATGTTTCTAAAGGTGATAGACAGGGCTACTGAAATTGCCTTGAGTTGATTTTTCGAATAGTTTTTATCGTGTTAATTATTGAGAAAACACAGTGGGTTTCCGTCTATTATTGATATAAAAGATTTGATGGTTTATTTCACCGGACTGATAAGAAAGTATGTGTATACTTGTAAGTAAGCAACCATGGGACCGACGGCTTTAAGTCCTCTCCGAGGGACGTAGTAATAATGAGGATTAATAAGGGCACTAGCACATCCACTTAGTTTCGAATCCGGGTCCTCCAGTTACGAAACCATACTCTACCACTGAGCCATCGCGCCTCCATAATAGCTTTAAAAGTATGAAACTCCCCCGCCCTCCCCCCCCCCCCCACTCAGGCGGTCAACCATACACATATGCTTGTTCCAGATTCTTAGAGATACCCCTTTAAGGATGGAAATAGGTTAGGATTTTGACCCCCTATCACGGGCTTTTGGAAGGGAAGCCATCAAAATTACCCCCCTATCACAGGCTTTTGGTAGTGAAGCCAGCAAAATTACCCCCCCCCCCCCTATCACAGGTTTTTGGAAGGGAAGATAGCAAAATTACCCACTATATGAAGGAAGAGGCCGAGGAATTTTTCGGGGGTTTGAAACTAACCCTATTCGGGACCCTATTTCAGGATTGTTTGGGAAAGATTTGAAAACTACCTCTAATTAAAAATGGGAAAAAAAGCTAAAAGGCCGCCTATTTCAAAGATTTTTCGGGATTTTTTCCTCGAACTGAGCCCCTAAAATATACACCCCTTTTTCCGAAAAATCGGGAACGCGCATGCGGTACAGATGACCACCTGAGTGGGGGGGGGGGGGGGGCGGGGTTTACATCAGTCTTTCGCTTTCTAAGATTGATGCCAATTTTTGTGCACTATAACTATAACTTTATAGATTTCATTTTTTAATGTTTTTATACATTTGCCGCGCCATTAACTCAGAGTACTAGAAATATGGTCATTGTTATAGGCCATTCATTTAATTACTGTTAACGTTTTTAATTCCATTCTCAATTCTAGATATTTTAACATTGTATATTTTATACATGTACTTTCCACTTTTTTATATTCTTTATATACATAATGAAACAAAGGTAATGGGTTTATTAACAACTTGTTTCTCATGTACCCCTCTATAGATTATATAGGAGGCGTGGGAATCTTTTTTCATTTACGCTTTCCCCTTTGGTCATTTTAAAGGAAACCAAAACCCAAGGAGAGAATCAATGTTATTGGAAAGTGAGAATTCAGAGAAGCACTTTACAAAAAGTTTCATTAAAATTGGTTAAAAAATGAGAGAGTTATGGAATTTTGAAAAGTCTCGTTTTACTTTCTATGGGGATCCTCAAATTGGCACAATTGCTTCAAAATGGCTGATTTTGTGAACAACTCTCCATTTGTTTTGTACACAGATTTTCAGATTTTCCCCATTATCTCTCAGGGTGCTCCTTGTCTCCTCCTGAACTCGACATATGTGGTGTAAAATACATTTTCCATTATATATGTTGAGCTCAGAAGGAGATTAACTGCACCTTGAAAGAAAAGAAAAGAAAAGATCCTACTGAGTTATACATTTTGAAAAATTGACATTTTAAAAAATCATTTTGTGTGTTGGAGGACTTGGAGCGAATGGGAGAGTTGACCGCAGCTATATATATACACACTCTAAAAAAAAAAAAAAAAAAAAAAGTCTAGTATTTTTTTTATTTTTTTTTTTTTTTTTTTTACCAGAACGCCTGGTCACATTTTCTTAGTCTTATTCTAGTCATTTTGACTAGGATTCTGTTCACTTCAAACCAGTAGTTTTGACCAGAATAGTGCAGATGCCCTTGGGAATATTTGATTCTAGTCCAATCTGACTAGATTCTTAGTCATATTTGACTAGATTGTTTTTAGAGTGGATCGCAGTGACGGTCCCGATACGGCCAATTTGAAATTCCCAACTAGAGATTGCAATTTTTAAAAAGCATAACTTCCTTATTGTTTGTCAGATTGTCTGCTTTCACACAAATCAAATTATTAGAAAGGTTGGATTGCATTTTAACATAACATACTTTTATAGTGAGCAAATATACTGTTGGATTATGATAGTAGCTATTATCATTAAAGTTGTTATTTCATTACTTTAATGGACGATTAAAAACTGTAACGGTTGTTTTTATTATCATTTTATAGCTTGAGAATGAGTTGTATTATTGTTGAGTACTGAGCACATCATGATTTGCGATATACAATGTATCTTTCCACAAAATATACGCTGAAAGGAATAGAGGACTTCATTCGTTCTATGAAGTATTGCATCGATAATCAAAATTTAGATTTAAAAGAAAATCCTGATCTAGGGTGACGATCAAGGTGAGATATGGTAGGGGAGGCACGCCCCCAGTCTTCCTCCGTTTGGTCGCCCCTCCCCCGTTCCAAAGAAATCGCCGCCCTACAAAAAATTAATGAAACCTGTGACGTGACGGTGGTTGTTACATCTATATCCATCAATATTCTTTTTTTGTTGTTGATAATTTAATATATATTTTTTTTAATAATACCGTACCATATAATTTATAACAGAGATAATTTTGTGAGTGTGTGAATTGATTTTTGTTGCTATCGATGGAATATTCCTTTGGTAAAATCATGGTGTGGTATAAATCATAATATAGAAAGCGTTATTTAACGATATTTTCATGATAGAGCATACTTCAGACTTTGACTTGATGCTTATACTAGTAGTAGATGCACGTAATTTCATATCGCTATAATGTAATTTCTGGGGAAAGATTTTTCTTTGTTTATTATATTTTTTAGATTGCAGGGTACTGAGCTCACATGTAATTCCTCTTTAATGAATTCCATTTTAATAAACTTTTCCACGCTTATCCTACCAATTTGGTTTACGGTGAAAATGTCTTGTCTTTTAAACAGAATTTGACCTACTTGATATCTAAAAATCAAGACGATAACACAAGAATTAATTTGTGTAGGCATGCAGGGTTATAGTTGCCCGGGCATGTGGTGTTTATGCTAGGCAATTTTCCGAAAAGGGGCATTATCGCTACTGAGGGTTTAGTCCAGTATATTACAACAGCAGAATTAGAAAACCATAGGCCTATGAGAGGACACAAAAATGTAGAATACATGTAAATAAATTATATGAAAATGATAAGTCTCCCCCCCCCCCCCCCCCCCCCCCCCCCCCCCCCCCGGCGGCCTTGGCTTCGCCCCTGCCGGTGACTTCCGAGCTAATTACTGAATGGAGTGATTCAGTCCAAAATTATCTCCAAGATGCATTAGGGATCAAGAGATAATCGGTGACTAATAGGGCTATAGAACTGATTTGAAGAAAATTCACAGCCCCCAAAGTACAGGTCTACGTTATAGCTAGATGAGGCATAAGTGTCCTGATAAATAAAAGGAGTGTACTCAGGTCCCTTCTCTCGTGATTGTCTCGGCCACGTGCATAATCTCGTTCAATGTTTACAGTACAGGCGCCCGAGTGTACGTGGCACGCGAGTCGAGTCATTCGTAATATGAACAAGGTCAACTTTTGCTGGTCTAACTTTCAGGCCTTTTTAAACATTTGACTATGGTTTATTTAGAAAATGTTCAACAATTTAATAATCATTGACAATTTTTATCATAATTTCATACAGTCAGTAATCTTTGCAAACTAATGTCGAATTTATTCAAATAAAATGCGTAATCTTACATGATTCTGATGCTAAAACTTATCTATAAGCAGCTAGCTGATGTAAATTAATTTTGTCTGAAGGTAGGCTACATATGCACAGTAGAGCCAAAACATAATTTCGTGATCTAACAATTCACTGCATGCATTGGATATTAGGAGCAAAGTTTAGCTACAAAGTACTGCTTGCTCTGCATGTGCGGGACAATCCGTTGTAACAGCTGTTGCACTACCATTCTGACATTTGCTGCTCCTATTTTGCATCATTTCTGAACGATTTTGCGGTTTCAGACGTCGAACAAAAATAACAATGTCGGAAGATCATATGGACGAACTCGAGCATTACAACTACGACCCGCCCCTGCACAGCGGGGCCAGTGGAAAGGGATTGTCGAAGAAGGAGAAAGCGACGAAAGAACACAACAACCCTCATACGACGAAGGAGGCCCGCCTGGTCGAGGACCAGATTACGAATGCGGAACAGAAGAAAAGGGATAAAGTCAAGAAACAAAGCAGTAAAGAATAGTGTTTTGGACAGGAGCATGTTGGATTTTTGTGGATCATGAACTGAATTGTTAGGTGAGCACAACAAAAACAGCATGATGAACACTAAAACAGGAAATGAGAATAATGAATAAACATGATAAAGTAGATTAATATGTTGCTGACAATTTGTAAAACTGACATTGTCAGTTTGTCACTTAAACAGTTAAACCTTCCCAAAACATTGCTACTATTTAAGTTCTTCCCCAGGAATAAAACCGAAAATTAATAAAAAGGCTGTCAAGTTAATTTTCACCTCATGACCTACATGTACACCGTTGCAGTGTAACAGGTTTAGCATGTTTAATTTACCAGAACATGCAGAACTCAATCTTCTATTTAAATGAGAATAAATGTTCTTTGTTCTTCCTTCTGTAGGGTTGGCATACTGACAGATTCTTCACAAGGGATCGGGTAGCGGTGGCAGGAACCGGAACGTGGACAAAGAGGGTGCTAATCATGAACCATGTAGAAGGAATCAAAAGAACTGATAGCAGCCATTGACGTTTGCTCCAGTGATATCGAGGCGATGCAATCAAGATGAAGCTTCCTCAATCATAAATGATTAAAAATCAACTCACTTCATCTTTGTTAAATCTACTATCCTGTGTTTTTATTGCTACAAGTACAATTGCGATGTACATGTACCTTTATACATGTATGCCTCCACAACTTAATCCAAATTGAACTTTTTTGTGGGATGAAAGGGGTTTGTTAAATTTTGTTTACATGTACATGTGGGAATTTAGGTGTTGGTAAATATTTTACGGGAAATATGAAATATCCAGCATTTGTGTAACTACTTTCTACAAAATATTTTCCAAATACTGTACAAGTTTTTGAATAGTACAAGGGTTTAATGAATTTTGTTTACAAGTGAAAATGTTGATGTTGATAGACGTCTTGCAGGAAACTTAAAATATCCAGCACCAGCACTTGTAATATGGATCATGTAACCATTTTGTAAACAAAAATGCCTGCCATTGTCTGCTGATTTGTGCATGCAGCTCACCTTTGTATTCGCAAATTCTAAATTGGTTCTGTCTTAATATTATGTACACCAGATAATACGCAAATTAACAGGCAATGACATGACATCATACTACATGTACGTCCATCCAAAAGATAAAACAATGTCAATGTCTGTCTTACTTAGTTACATGTACTTCCACTCTGAGTCTGACTGTAATCCAAGTTCAACTTACATAATCATCTCTAATACATTGTACTAGGTAACAGTGTACAGACAGGACTACACACTAACTTTTGTCGGGGGGGGGGGGGGGGGGGTGTCCAGATTAGCATGTGATACGTCTGTGTGCATCAATGGGTAATTGATCCATTTTAAAATTTTGAATTTGGGGGGATCAAGATTTCAAATTTAGTGGCTCATATGTACATGTGCCAAACCCTTGCTAGTGTTGAGCCTTGTAATAGATAATTTTTTGTTTTCTGTAAAGAATTCATTGCAATACATGAGATAGCCACAGATTATTAACCCTTTCAGGACGGGCATCATTTAAGGCTAAATTGATCACATTTCGTTCTTCATATTGGCAATAAAAATACTTTTCTTTTTAATACATGCATGGTTCTAATAAAATGTAATGTATTTGAAAACAACATACATGTACATGGTCAAGCACTTTGTTGAAAAGTTGAAAAAAATTGCCAACCTTGACAAAAACAATAATTTTGAACCTCTCGATGTGTTGCCAATTTAAGAATTTTAAAGCTTATTCTCCTTCTTAAAGTTCCTGGAATCAAATGCACTATGATCAGGCAACAAAAGTTTGCTCTTTTGATCTACTCATGCATTTGGTATATTTTTTAGATCTCTGAATCAAAGTTATTTAGCCAAACCACAAAATATGGTCAATCGTCTCGAAGGGGTTAACCCTTTCAGGACAGGAATTATTTAAGGGCAAAATTTATCACATTTTGTTCTTTAAATTGGCAACAATAATATTTTTCTTTTAGTTCTACATGATTCTCATAAGGTGTAATTTTTTTGAAAACAATTTACATGGTTAAAAATTCTGTCGAGAAGTTGAAAAAATTGCCAATTTTGATAAAAATCAGCGATTTTGAACTTCTCAATGTGTTGCCAATTTGAGGATTTTAAAGCTTATTTTCCTTTTTAAACTTCCTGGCATCAAACGCAACATGGTCATGCAACAGAAATGGACACAGAGTGTGCAGAAATTTTTGCTCTTTCTACTCATGTATCTGGTATATTTTTTAGGGCTCTGAATACAAAGTTATTGAGCCAAACCACATAATGTGGTCAATTGTCCTGAAAGGGTTAAGGGCATTAAGAGCGAATTTGCCTGGGAGGAGGGTTCTAAGTTGGAAAGGATGTGAATAGAGATTAATAAACTGATGAAAGATTCCAGAAAGGTGCACTATTTTTCTCATTCCAAATCAAAAGAAAAATCCTAGATTCAAATAGGTTCAGTATTCTTGGAATAAATTTGCTATAATCCATTTTGCTCGTGTTACAAGATACTTTATTCGGTGAATTGTCGTAGATGGTTGTTTTGGTGTATTAATCAAGTACTTATAAGATTTACCTTGAAAAGGACATTTGATACAAATATGTCATGCCACAAGCTGTGTTTGCCTTTTGGTTTAGCAACGTAATCAAGTTACTTATTAGACTGCCCAGCAGTCTTTATTTTGTGCAATGTTCAACATCTTGTCATTATTCATGTATTTGACCTTGCTAACTGCTAAGTAATATCCTTCCAATATATATGTTTTCACACGAGTATTATAGATGAGACGTACAGGGTGCTACAAGAAAAAACGGCACTTATTCGAAAGGGTAACAGAGTCTCTACGTGACTTACCATTGCTAACCACCAATATTGCTAGCTCAAAATGTCAGAATTTATTGAAATGTTTTGCACAAACAGAGAAATTATGTTTGTGCAATTTAATTATTGCGTCAGCCATATGCAGTGCACAAAAATTGACATTCAAACAGAATTCTATGGTCTAGACTGTTAGGGGATGTTACATGTATGTTCAGTTGTTTTTTTTAAAGTGTGTTGGAAATACTGTGCATTTATAGGCTTTTAGTGTCTCAGAGGCACTTCAGAGAGGTGTAAGGGGGGGGGGTATGATGATACTTTCCATTTTTTTTGTCTGCAAATATGGAATTTCTGTAGCAAGTTACCAACAAAAAAAAAGGTGGAAAAAAATAAAGTAAATTTGGAGATTCATAGACCAGTTTTTAAAATTGACAGCTCTTTCCTCCCATTGCTTGTCAGAAAAATCTTCAGCTATTTCTTCAGCAATTTTAGTCCAACATACCCCCATTCAAAATGTTCTAGCAATCCCCATGATTAGAACTGGAGAGAAAAGATTTGCCTTTCTCATGTAGTAAAAAACTTAAGCATTAAAAACATGTGATTATTAGTATAGTCATTGAACCAAGTGTATGTCTTCAATTCATCCTTTCCTTACATGCAGCATGCATTTTGTTGTTTTAATTCCAATTTATGTCATTTGCAGTAGAGTGGATTTTTGCATTATTTTCAATGCAGATTGCATGTGTCAGGGTTCTTGTTATTGAAAGTTCATAAATGGAAAAGAAGAATTAGTGTTTCAAATCTAATGTACAATGTAAGTCTCTACTTCATTTGAAATATCTGGCCTCTGGTAGTAAAACTTTATTGTACATGTAAGTTAGTTATCATTTCAGATTATTATTTTAACTTGGTCATGGGGAAGAAATTATTGAAAATGACCAAGTAAAAGAGATATCATGAAATCAAAATATATGTACCTGTGTAGATAATCAATGCATTCAATGCGACAATGTAATCTTTGTATTTTGAATACCTAGAATGTGTTAAATTTGACATTTATGATATAATGATACATGTGCCTCACTAGATGTGTGTAATTTTGTTAAATGTACATGTATATGTAAATGTAAGAATGTTTATTTCTGGTCTAAAATTTACTCTTATTGTGTATTGTGTAGTTTGCTCTCAATCTATAAATTTACGGTTGAAAAAGCAGTATTCTGATGTCGATTTTCAGATTGGTGTATTTTGTACATGTGTAAAGTGCTTTGACTAGTGGTAACGGAATTACGAAATGAGCCTTTCCATGAGGTATTATGGTCACAAATACACAAATATTTCCACCTATAAGGCTATAATTTATCTGCAGATAGCAAGAAGGGCGTTAATTCATAATTAACGATCTTCTGGCTCTCAACAGACGATAGTGGCCAGGAAGAAAGACAAAGCCATTTTTTTCCTTCCAGGAATGTAAGTTTGTCTTGATGTCAGTGACCCAGGATTTGATACTGAGCTGCATCTTTTCACTCTTTTGGATGTCGATGTTAACCCTTTCAGGACAGGAATTATTTAAGGGCTAAATTGATCACATTTCATTCTTCAAATTGGCAACAATAATATTTCTTTTTTAGTGCTTAATGTAATGTCTTTGAAAACAACAAACATGATCAGTAACTTTGTCAAAGAATTGACAATATTGCCAATTTTGACAATTTTTTTTTTAACCTCTCCATGTGTTGCCAATTTAAGGATTGTAAAGCTTATACGACTTTTTGAAATTCCTAGCATCAAACGCAATTTAATCATGCAACAAAAATGGACACAGTGTGTGCAGAAATTTTTGCTCTTTCTACTCATGTATCTGGTATATTTTTTAGAGCTCTGAATCAAAAGTTATGGAGCCAAACCACAAAATGTGGTCAGTTGTCTTGAAAGGGTTAAAGGACAATGCAGTCCCCATTGTCCAGACATTAATATTTTAGATGAGATTGGTACCACAATGAGGCATGGAAATGTGGTCAGAATCAAATTGTAGCATTTGAGATCATTATTACCAAACAAATATTCTGGTATAGGCTTCTTCCCAAGCCATATCAATACAGTCATAGCTTTCTCATTAATTCATTCAGAATGCTAGTATGAAGCGTATAGAGTTACCAGTATGAGTGATCATTAAGTTCAGGTTTTCGTCTTTTACCTTCATATATGTTCTAGATTGAATTCATTTAGATATGCCAAATGTTTCTTCATAACAAGTAGATTTAGCTAAAATTCTTATGTTAAGTCTCTAAATTCATACATTTTCAATGTATTTCTTTTTTTCTGTGACGTTAGTTCTTAATTATCATGTAAGTTAGAAATCAAGGAATAAAAGAATCTATAAAAAATAAGTGTTCCTTCATTGTATTTATTCTCCTAAAGAAAATTGAAATCATTTTAGAGGATGGGGGGAGTGGAGGGAGGGGGAGGAAAAAATTGGTAGGGAGGGAGAGAGAGAGAGAGAGATAGAAGAGGGAGGGAGTGTATAGAACAGAATATTAGATGTATATAGATGAAGAGAAAAACAGTTGAAACGGGGGGGGGGGGGGGAGAGGAGAGAGAGGGAAAAGAAGAGAGAGAGAGAGAGAGAGAGAGAGAGAGTGATAGATTGAAGAGGAGAGAAAAGGTAAAGAGAGAGGGAGGGCCGAGGTATGGAATGAAAATAGGAAAGTATTAGAACCCCCCCCCCTAAGAAACAAGGAAAATGGATGCGAAAAGTGAAGGATGAATAAAAAACAAAAAGGTCAGAAGGGGGGGGGGGTGGCTGGGGAGGGAGAGGGTAAAAGAGTTATAGCTATATTTCATTTTAGAGTTAAAGGGAAATCCTACCTTAATAGCAAGTTGCTTTGAAAGAAAGAGGAAAAATCAGAGAAGCAGATTGGTGAAAGTTTGAACGAAATCGGACAAGCAATAAGAAAGTTATGAATTTTTGAAAGTTGTAATCACTATGCATATGGGAATATCAAATTGGCCGAATAGGTAATGTCACTGTGATGTAGCTGTGGACAACTCCACCATTCGCTCCAACACACAAATTAACTACAATGTCACTTTTTTTCAAAATGCGTTACTCAGGAGGATCTTTCCGTTCATGAGGACCTATAAAAACATGCTATCTCCAATATATTCCGAGTACTGCCCCGAGGGTAAAAGCGCCTCGAAGAAAACTGCAAATCAATGATATTTTTGTGTACAAATGGGAGAGTTGTCCACAAAAATGTCACAATTGACTCACCAAATTGCCAATTTGAGATTCGCATAGATGTAGTGATCTCATTTTTCAAACATCCATAACTTTCTCATTCCTTGTCCGATTTCTTTCAAACTTTCACCATCCTGCTTTTCTTATTTTTCTGCTTTCACATGATCATCTTATTACCAAGGTTGGATTGCCCTTTAAGAGAGAGAGACGGGAGGAAGGGAGGAATGGAGGGCCAGGGAGGGGGAGGGGAGGGGGGGAGGGGAGGGGTAGGGATCGAGGTAGAGGGAGGGAGTAGAAAACACAAAATAAGAGAGAGTGGTATTAAGGGGGTGGGGAGGGAGAGGGTAAAAGAGCTATCTGTCTATCTGAGCATAGAGAGAGGCCAGCATCCCGGGAAATCTTCAACGAGCTGCTGAAAGGGATTACTAAGTTTAATCATTAAAGTGTACCAGTACCTGAAAAAATAATTTGTGTACAGCTAGAGAGTATAAAATCAATCCCGAAGAACTTTATCTGGCATTCTAAGGAGTATATTATGAAGGAGAAAGGGATAACATGAAAATGCTCGCGCGGAACCGAACTCCGAGTTTAATTCCGCATATGAGCTCTTATCAGGCTTGGCGAGCGCGTACGGGTGCGTGGAGTAGTCTAGCTAATCCATAGACAAATAAATTAAAACTTAGGTCTAATCACAAGTCAGTTTTACGCTTACAGAGAGTGTAATTAAAATTGCAATATCTCTTTATAGAATTAATATTTGAAGCCCATATTTTGAATGTAGTATAACGATATGCATCCCCTAACATACAGAGCAAAATATTTTTTGGTGATTGGTACCCTTAAGTGAGCTGGGGGGGGGGGGGGGGGTGAAAGCGAGTTGATGAAAGTACGTACTACATGCGAAGGAATCGGAGATGAAATTAGCAAGAAATGGTTAGAGACAGAGAGAGAAATAGAGAGAGAGAGAGAGAGAGAGAGAGAGAGAGAGAGAGAGAAGAGAGAGAGGGGGGGGGGGGGCCGGAGAGGGGCCAAGTTCGACAACTAAGTTCATACTCAGCTATCCCCGGTTCGCCTCGATAGCGTTTCTTGTTGGGTTTGGCTATCTTAATAGTTTTACGATATCAATTTTGTGACTTGAAAATAAATATCAAAATGGCATCTTTTATCTAAGTTTTATTCAAAACGCGACGTAAGACACACAAACAAAAAAAAAAATAAATAAATTGTAAAACGCCTGATAGTAAGAATACACATACAAGCTGCTGTATGTACTGTACTGTTGATTTGATGATCTGAAATATTGATGAAATCTCACAAGTTGACGTAATAAATCGAAGGAAGGAACTGAATCTAGCTAAAAGATAGTGTAAGTAAACAGTTTCTAACATGGAGAAGGATTTATAAATTCTATCGCAAGAGATTATAGAAAGAAAGAGGGAGAAACGCTTGTAAAAATAGAGTAAGATCCAAGTCGCATCTTGGCTGGCATCTTGGCTGGCACTGAACCGTAGCTGCCGCGCAGGTTGCACGGATAGATATAACTACACTGTATAAGAACTTTCCTCCCCTCTGTGGGGCCGGGGTAGTGCACGCGGCGCTCGGAGATCATCGCCATCGGGGCTGTAGGCCTTGGCTTGAGTGGATGGCGCGGCGGGCAGGAGTCTGAGATCGGACTGAGGTAGACCGAAAATTCTGTCTCTCGTTCATTAGCCTCTTAAGTCTTAATTTTGACAGGGTCGGCCATTCACTTAGAGACAGAAACGCTCCTATTTCACTCTGCTGTGCAAACTTTAGAGACAGAATTCAGAAACGCTCCTATTGAGAGCCGACGATCAGTCATGTCAGTCGGCATGATGTAGTCAAGGCTTGTAGACCCCCTTTTTAATTATTTTTTACAAATTGAATAAATTAGGCCTAGGCTCTAAACATTCACGAATCTGTTCACTTAGATCTACGCCAATTTGACTGTTTTATTCCTTGTAATGGCAATGCTCCTTTTTCAGGTAATTAAGGGTCCATGTTATTATCTGTTTGAAAATCTTGCAGCCGTGTTCAAACAGTTTCCACTGCGCAGGAATGAAGATAACATCGCCCCCGTTCTAGTCTATGTACAAGGGAAAATCATTATGAAGGGAAAAATGTGATGAATTCATTACGAACTCGCACACATTGATTTTTTCCCTTCATAATAATTTTCCCTTGTACGTAGACTAGAACGGGTGCGATGTTATCTTCATTCCTGCGCAGTGGAAACCGTTTGAATACAGCTGCAAGATTTTCAAACAGATAATAACTTGGACCCTGAATTACCTGAAAAAGGTGCATTACAAGGAATAAAACAGTCAAATTGGTAAGTGAACAGATTCGTGAATGTTTAGAGCCTAGGCCTATTAAATCTAGTATTCAATTTGTAAAAAATAATTAAAAAGGGGGTCTACAAGCCTTTTTACGACTACATGCCGACTGATCGTCGGCTCTCAGAAAGTTTGCACAGCAGAGGGATTAGGAGCATTCTGTCTCTAAGTGAACGGCCGACCCTGTCAAAATTAAGAGGCTAATGAACGAGAGACAGAATTTTCGGTCTAGGACTGAGGAGTCTGTTTATTTTGTTTGGTTTGAGAGAGAGGGTGAGAATTGTCTCGTACTCATACTATCTGACTATAGTCATAGACGAATGCCAGCTCCACTTCCACCAGACTGGTGTGGTCAGAATTTCTCAGATTTTTTATTTTTCTAATATTAAAAAAAAAATTGGGTGGGGGGGGGGGGAAGCTGCTCAAATTTTTCTTTCAATAGAGTCTTGCCATGCTTGCCTTTCATTAATCCGATACAGATCTTACTATCTTGTTTTGTTATAATTTGCCTTTGCTTTGTAATTTGTTAAAGAATAAAGTTTGTTCCTATTACCTATCCCGTCTATTTACCTAAGTCTAACTAGATCTAAGTTAAAGTTAGACAGAATAACGGACGGTGTTAAGGGGAATCAACTGACATCAATTTGTCAACCTTCCCCATGGCCATACCACTTATCCAATGAACAAAGTTATAATATACGGAGGTCAGTGGAGCCAGACATAGTCTCTGACTCTGTGGAACAACCGATGATGCAGAGAGGCTGAAGCTTTTGGTCTACTATTTAACATACTTCTGTTCTGTTGTGTTTTTATTCAGATGATAATCCTATTATTATGTCAGGATTCTGTTTCAGGGTCATTCCGCAGGGTTGGGGCAATTTTCGTGACATACCAGAAGTGAGGAACTCTGTCTCACTCTCCTATCAAACGTAACGATGTTTGCTAAAATTGAGTTCAGCAGCATATTCACTTATGTTGAGAAGTGCTCTAGCTGCATGGTGAATCAATATTGCAGACCAAAATTATATAAATGTGAAACTGGTGTCCATGTAACGGTGGTAAAAGAGTAATTCTGCATTTTAAGCAAATTTTTGAAAGAGTGCCAGCTGAAAGAGGAATGATTCTGGTTGGGCACTTCTCACTCACGGAACCATCACTCACGGAACCATCACTATGTGGGGATGTGTCAGTTTTGGCGGTGGTCACAACCTCTAAGTTGAAGGGACTTCCTTCAACACTCTAGGATGATAGAATATCTGATTTCATGCCAGATTCTTCAATCGGATCTTTATCATCTTGATCAAGAGAAATCTTCAGGCTGTTTTGGGCTGGCGATCTTGCTCCTTTCCAGCACACACATACAGTGCAAAATATTACACACTTGCTATGAGAGGCAATTCATCGCAATACGATGGTACAAAGTACGAGGTTATCTACAATAACCTTGCATATGTGTGAGTGGGTACTACTATACATATTCATTGCATAAAAATCTTCAGCAGATGATTTAATCTTTGATGTATAATAGAAAATCTCATGTGACCGTTACGTGGCCATTGTCATAAGTTTTGCCCCAACTCCATGGAATGACCCTTCAGAAAATTTGAATTTTCACGTGACTTGGAGCCTGGAGGTGGACAGAGAGGTTGAGAAATTAAGAAGTGGCTTCTCTTCTCAAGTCAAGAGATATGCAGGTGGTCATTAAGTTTAATTACTTTCCTTTTGTGGTAAAATTGAGGATTTAGTTGATAACACTCTCCCCTCTAAAGTCTAAACACAAATGTGGGATAGCCCCCAAACCAACTGACAACCAATGAGTGACCACCTTTTTACCACACTTTCATTGTTTGTATTTCAGTGAGAAACATCATTCAAGGGAAACCAAAAATGTGGTTGCAGAAATTGACTGTATCAATAGATTTTCTTATAACTCAGTCATAGCCTTTCTATGTTTGTTAATGAATCAATGCAGATATCGACAGGTCTATGAGTCAGTATTCCAGTAACTCATGTGATTGGCCCTGTGCATGTGAGTTTAGAAGATGGAGAGCTCAGCTCTGGCAGGCATCACCATTATTGTGAAACAAGAACTTGAGGAACCTCAAAATCAGCAGGGTAAGCTATTATCCAAGTCTGTGGATACTTTTAGTAGTTCTATGATGCATGCTTTCATTGCTTTGGCAACAATTGCTCTGCAGTCAATATACTGCAGTAATCAAATTCTTATTGCCAAATTCTGGAACAAATGCAGTGCATACCTAGAATCCTAAGTCTTACCCTAAACCTAACCTAACATCCAATCAAAACCTTAACTCGATATTCAATAACCCTATATATTTGATGAAATAAAGAGCATAGAGCAAACATCTTCAGAACAAATGTTGTCTGAGCATATGTGGGTCACCGTACTTGTGTGTGTTTATGTTCTTACATACCTGCTAACTGTCCCTATTTAACAGGGGTAATCCCGATTTTTGGTAAAAGAAAGAGCCACTTCTACCACTGTGTCCCTATTTTTGCAAAAGTCTGTCTGTAGTAATAGGAAACTCAGAAATGTCCCGATCTTCAGCCTCTGCCTTGTCATTTGTCCCTATTTCTTGGGTTTCAGGGTTGGCAGGTCTGTTCTTTAATGTGCATTTTGATAAGTAAAAACATTAATATTACGACTTTTGTCTTCAATACAGAATGTGACGGAGAATGTACCGCTACTTCCAGTCAGTACGTGGAGAGCCCAACATACCAAGTGACGGTCAAGGCAGAAAGAAGCATTATTGTTGGAGATGATCGTGGTTCAACAGATGAACAGAACTTGCAGAATTCATGTGTGGGTGTCCATCATTCACCAGGTCTGAACCCTACCAGGAGTAATCCAGGCTGGATGCCTTATGAGCCATCATGCGAAGAGCCCCCAGGGGGAAGTGGGACAATGTTCCAAGAGTCACAGGTTGCTGTTCCAGACCAGGAAGGTTCATCTGCAAATGCTTGTGAAAGAACTCCTGACCCAAAGCCATGGATAATTGGTAAAGAGGGAGGACGCATTCACATACCGCAGCGTGAAAGACGCCTTGGTGGAAGCGAGCCAATGTTCCACGAGTCTGGGGTTGCTATGCGATATCAGGAAGATCATCCAAGCAAAGAAGGTACAAAGACAAGTGCTCTTGAGAGAAGATATTTCCACAGATCACAGATTTCTAGTACTAATCATTTGATGAAAGACGGTTTGGGTACTAGTGCTCTTGAACAAACTCCTTTCCAAAAACTAGATGTACCTGATTCAGATACAAGAACTACATTTAGTGGTAAGGTGCTAGCAATTCAGAGCGAAGGTTTGGATCATACACCTCCTGATGGAAGTGTGACAATGATTCATGAATCGGGAGTTGCTATTCGCTGTCAAGAAGATCTTCTACCTCTAGACGATAAGGAAACAAATGCTCTTGAAGAAACATCTTGCCAGAAACCACAGAAAAACCATGCAGCAACGAAGGCATCTCATGATGAACAGGTACAACCTGTCCAGAAAGCAGACTTGAATGATCAACTCTCCCAATGCAAGATATGCCTCAAGTCTTTCCTCCACTTGAAATCACACATGAAGGTCCACACTGCAGAGCGGCCATTCAAATGTAGCGTCTGCGGCAAAGCCTACATTGAGAAACGCCATCTTGAAAACCACATGCGAAGCCACACGGGTGAGAAGCCCTTTGAATGTCACATCTGCCAGAAAGCGTTCAGCCGCGAAACCCACCTGACCTACCACCTCCGTACCCACACAGGGATCAGACCCTTTACTTGTGATACCTGTGGGAAGAGCTTCATCCGTAAAGGCGACCTGACGGTTCACAACCGCATCCATACTGGTGAACGTCCTTTCGCTTGCAAGCTCTGCGACAAAGCCTGCAGTACCCAGAGTAACCTGACGCTCCACATGCGTGGCCACTCTGGGGAGAGGCCTTACAGCTGCACTGCATGTCCCAAGACGTTCAAATCGAAGAGCGACCTCATCAAGCACGTACGCGTGCATACGGGTGAACGGCCGTATCATTGTGGGTTTTGCCGTAGGGAGTTCCGCGCCAGCTCGGATCTGACTCGACACATGAGAGCCCACACGAATGAGAAACCGTACAAATGTGATGTGTGTCTTAAAGAGTTCAGCTCGGACGGATATCTTCCCAAACATGTTTGTGCTCCAAAGACTATTGATAAGTAATAATGTAATTTGTGTATAGATAGCCAGAATGGCTATTCTTTAACACAGAGTTAGTGTCTCTAGTACTCTCAACAGACCATATTCCTCTGTCCCAATTTAAGTAATGGACAAGATGGGGGTTACATGTCATTTTTCCGAAGGTTCATAATTTCAAAGGTTCATTTTTCTGAATGTTCGTATTTCCGGAGGTTCGTAATTCCGAAAAGTTATGTAGGGTGCTATTGCATTTTCGGAATTACGAACCTTTGGCATTGTGAACCCTTTTTCATTTTCAGAATTACGAGCCTTGGAGTAATGCATCGCATGTTCGGAATTATGAACCCTATTTCATTTTCCGAATTATGAACCCCCTGCTATGGAAAATTTGCATTTCGGAATTATTGACCTTCGAAATTATGAACTTTCGGAGAAACATACCTTTGAAAAAAAAGGGGTACCCCCCCCCCCCCCCCCCCCCCCCCCCCCCCCCCCCCCCCCCCCCCTCATGATAGGTCTATTCAGTTTGCCTCAGGATGTGATACTGAGATAAGTATGGAAATTGAGATGTAAACAGTATTCAAAACATTGTTAACCTATTGGGTATGATTTGACTTTGTTTTAATACAGTATGCATTTTCCATAGACTTCATCCTGAGTTATCAAGGGCTAAGTATCCAACAGGTCAATAATAATAATAATAATATTGAATATTTAGGACTGCTAAAAACCGAAAGTACCATAGCGCTTTAGTGCTGGTATCGACATGCTTGATGTTGACACTGCTGTCGACATACGAAGGGTTTTTAACGTTGCCGACATGTCGACATGCATGCTCTGATGTCGACATAAAAGGGATCTTATTCATACGTCATGGTCACCCACTAGAAAAGTGAAGCTTACCTGAAAAGTTATCGATACAATCAACAAAAATAAACGCAAATAGAAGACAATTCATCAGCGTAAATTCAACGACAATCGATCGCGGCATGCAGTGCTACATATTTAGGGCTCTCAAGTTGAGGGCTCTGCAGTGCTAGATGCATACGTAGTCAGCTCATTCATGGACTGCTCTTGCGCATATGGACAACTCGCGCGCAGAGCTTGCTCAGCCGTACACAGATTTCAATGCATGGGACACAGTTTTAATATTTTTCTGTGATATCAGTCTTGGCGATTTGACACCGAGATCCTTTTTTTCTAACACAACTCTAAGCAGAAAATTCAGCTCAAGTAAATCCCATACGGTTGTAGAAAAATGAACAGTTTACAGATTCATCACAGTGATTTTCTTGAGAATCCAACCAAAATAAGGAATTTTAGAGAAAGTTTAGCAGGTAAAATTTTCTGTTTGTAACCAAAGAAATATCGCTAAAGTTTCATATTTTCCAGTTGTCAAACTTTGATTTTGCAGTATTGCTGTGAAAGATACATCCATATTCAATCATTTTTCGAACTTTATGTTTATAAATAGTGGTGTTAAATACGTTATTTTTTAGATTGCTTTTGTAAACAACTTTACGTAGATCGTGTGAAAATGCAAGAATTGGCGAGGTCAAAGCTTAGGGGGTCAACTCCATACAAACTGGCACTGTGTGTGTTTGACTTATGTCGATATAATGTCGACGTGAATATTTTTGTTGCGACATGTCGACAGACATTTTTTTTACCGATACCAGCTCTATAGCGCTTACAAAATTACAGATTTGAAAAGAAAAGACAACAGCAATACCAAAAAGATAGACTCAAAAAGTAGGAGATTACATTAGAAGATTATATTACTGGGGAAAGAGATATATGTTTTTAGGGATCTTTTGAAAGTGGCAAGACAGGTTATATCTCTGATGCAGAGTGGAATGTGGTTCCACGTTTTTGATGCGGCCACTGAGAAACATCGAATCTGTCAAATTGGCTGCAACATGTGACAATGTCACAGTGATGTTAGCAAGATTGACTAAATCTTTTTTGACTGTGAATCCTCGAAGATTTCATTGGGTACTTCTTGTATAAAGCTTACATGTACTTCAAGGGTACCAAAAAATATTTTACTCTGTGTATGTTAGAGGTTCCATGTCATTCTACTATATTTCAAATATGGGCTTCGAATATCACTCGCCAAGATAAGGGCTCGCGCGGAACCCAACTCGGAGGTTCGGTTCCGCGCAAGCACCTTCATGTTATCCTTTATTTCCTTCACACTCCTAAACTGCCAACCTATAGAATTTCAGATAAAGTTCTTTGAGGTTAATTTTATACTTCCTAGCGGTGTCCAAATTCTTTTTTCAGGTGGTTGGTACACTTTAAAAGCCAGTGGTGCTGTTGTTAAGCGAGTTTGCCTAAAGTATGTTGTTACTCCCATGCACTGTTTTAGAAGGCATGTGGAAAGGCATGAATGCAGATTTTTTGGCAAGTTCTAAACTTTTTCATTTTGATACAGAAGTAATAAGCTATCACCATCTAACACTTCGAACTCTTACTGACTGAAATTTGCTGTGAAGATGTCTTCAGAGAACATTTATAACTTTGGAATGAATTTTTTCTCTCGATATTTACTACTGTTATCCGTACATCTATTTGCACCTTTCTGCAGGGCACACAGGTGACAACTACATGTAACTTCTCATCTTAATACTGCCAATTATTTCTTTGTTCTGTAATTGTGTTTTGCTTTCTTCTACTGTTTGAATAGAGTTCAAGTGATCTGAATTATTCTCTATTTCACTTCAATTCTGGCTTTAACTTTTTCTTTTATTCCAGCTCTAAACTCTAGAGAAAAATATATGCCTATGTAAATGTGTGAATTTTCTTTCTTTGTTACTTTTTTGTGGGGGGGGGGGGAGGGGATGGAGGAGTTTATCAACTGAACTCATTTGAGTTTAGAATTAGAAGATCCATCTGACTTAATTCAAGGTCATAAATAGAATTTCTAATTGCTTGTCATTTAACTTAAGTTACTTATCATCTCGTACAGTGCAATATATTGTTTTTCAGATTTGGGTGATATTTATTTAAACTTAAAGCACATTCTCAATAGACAAGTTCTATAGTAGTTTTTTGCTCTGAGCTTTTTTCTTGTACGTGTTTGTGGTAGCAAACCATTGAAGAGAATAACCTGCATGAACATTTTCGAACAGTCAATCTTAAATGAGTCATTGAGATTGAATAATACACTTTGACTATTGTGGGTTTTGACATACACGAAAGTTGATTGTTGAAAGTTGATTATTTAATTGTTTTACTTGTTATAAAGCAGAAGTGGCTTTTCGTGAATAATTTACATTATGAAGAAAAAAATGAAAAAAGAGGTGCTTTTAGTTTTAGTAATCATGTTTGAAAAGTAACATAATTGCAATGTAATTCTTTTGTATTATGAAACAAAGCATTAATTTTGTTGGAGATGGTATCATGTATAAAATGAAACTATACAGATAAAAATTAAAGATTTTTTTTAGTGGACATTTGTTATTACTAGTACATGTAGTTACTTTTAGGGAGAGAAAAAGAAATTATCCCTTTTGAGACGACGGGCTTCTACAGAAGCCGAGCGAGGTGTTCAGTCTGTGACGGAGGGCTTCTACAGAAGCCGAGATTTATGCCTAATATGTTGACAAAGTTTTCTAGCGAACTATCAGCTCTTATGCGCTAAAATTCTTTGTAGTATTATGTAGATATATTCATTCACAATACCCGTTTAAAAAAAAAATGAGTTTACGTTGAAAAAAATCGAGAAAAATAGATTTCGTTTCAACTTTACCCGAAATTCTTGTTGGGATCGTAAATCCCGTATACCTAGAGACGAATGTTGGAACTCAAAAGCGCGAATTGGTGCAAAACCGCGAATTGCCGCCTAAGCATGTAGAAAATAAGTTCAGCGCGTAGTGTCATACTCTACGTAAGTGCGACAGTGTTCCAGCGCGGCGGCGTGTGTTGGAGTACAACAAAGAGATTCTATAATCTTTTTGGAGTACAAAAGTCAAAGACATTCTATGTCATTATTATAGAATTTCTTTGACAAAAGCGCGAATTGGTGCAAAACCGCAAATTGCTAGACGCGGATCGTGTAACATTGTTTAACCCGCTCTGAACCCTACAAAACATCAAACATTTCTCATTAATTATCATGAAGCAGGGGCGTAAATCCACTTTGAAAAGTGGGGGGGGGGGGGGGGGGGGGGTGATCCAGAATGTGTTGGTAGTTTGGTAGTCAGTCACTCACCGTCTCACGTAATAACTGCATGGACTGCACCAGCTGTGCGTGTTTGTTGTGCATATGTGCATGCTGTGCAATTATTGTACACATGTCACGCTGAACTTATTTTCTACATGCATAGGCGGCAATTCGCGGTTTTGCACCAATTCGCGCTTTTGAGTTCCAACAGACGAACGCGTACGTGTCCGCTCCGATCACGTGATATCTTCGCTTTCGGCCGGCCGCGAAGAGTATGCGTTCTTGATCTTGACGACATACAGGCTACAGCTCGACTTCGCTCCTTTTAATCCCACTTCATAAGAGAGGATCCTTTCATTTTATAAATTGAAATTGACCGATTTAGCGCATCATTCAAGAATGGACCTTTCAAAATGAAATGCTTTTTTCAAAATGAAGCGCTTATCTCAGCTGAGTGTACCATGCAGGCCCCACTCTAATAAGAGGAACAAAAGAATGCCAAAGCAACTACTATTAAAAGGAAGATTAGCGTTTTCAAAGAAGAGGTCAATCTACTGAATACATGACAACACAAAGAGCCACTCGGGCCTACGTTTATGAGGGCATGTAGCCATCTTAGAGCATGTAATTATGTTTGCGAAATAAAATATAGCTATCAAACCCCAAGCGGTCTTGGATTTATGCGGCAAATGAAATGTTCATATTTCATGTTCTGAAAAGCACCCCCTTACCCTTCTCTCTATCTCTTCCCACGGAAGGATACCCTTGTCTTGAGTAACTCCGGCGGAATAGACATAAATATGAGAATTATCCTGTGAAGGAAGGTTCCGCCAATGTTGGAAAAATGCCCAGCAACATAAACACAAGTTCCTTGCAATTAGAGAGAAAGATTAAAAAAAAAAAAAAAAAAATATCTTCATTATCATTACTACTAATTATCCTTGTTAGCATCATCATCATCACCACCACCACCATTATATATTTATATCCATGTCATATACAAAACTTTTCAAAAATGAAACGAGAATTAACAAAGTTTTATAGACAAAATATATTGGTTGAACGAGACCAAAGATGGAGACGAACACATATAGAAATTCAGTATATACAGTCCGTTAAATGTTTAACCTGATGACTGGGATTTGTGTCAGAAGGATAATAAACACAACACTCATTGGCAATATGAAAGCTTTAATTAAATGCGTCTTTATAATTTATTCCCGATTCTGTCATCCGCCGTAAAAAAAAAAAAAGAAATAAAAAAAAAAAGGGGGGGGGAGGGGGAGGGGCTGTTATTGCAGATACTGCAACATTACTTTATAACGAAATCTTGATTTGGTCACTCAGCTGTAAGCCTACATCAGAATTAACTTACAACTCATACATTTTTTTCCTATAAACATCTTGATTTATTGAAACAATACTGTGCTCGCATTGAGGGTCTTTCGAGAGTATGAGAATGCCCTTATATATTTGTCTTTCTTCGACAATAGGGCTACATAAAATATCATATTCGATCATAGTTGTACATGTATTACATTATGTTCGGAGTTTGCGAAAATTCACTTGGTATCTTCCGTGTCATTTTATTCCATGAAATAGAATTAGAGGCAATAGTGGGGGGGGGGGGGGGGGGGGAGATATATGATGAGGTACATGATGTGTTTTGTTTACATTTCTTTATTTTAGCATTGTCTGTTATTTCTGATTGATCATGGGGGGAGGGGGGGGGAGGGGGAAGGGGGAGGGGGAGGGAGGGGGGCTATAGCCATTTAACATTGGTTGCTATACTATCGGGATTTTTTTAAACACATTTTTTTCATCGCTTCAGTTTCCTTTTTAATTCTCGTCAATATCAAGCACAACTGTTGTGTTTCGGTTTTTACTTCTTTCCTCATTATCTCGTAACATACAGTGAATTACTATACTCTCAATATCATGCTCCTTCTCTGCTGTTCTCTTTATTTTCAAATTGATCAAACTCTTAGATACGGCGAATAAGTCCTTATTAGCCACACCCCTTCAAAAGAAAAATTGCATGCAATGCGGAAATGAAACGCACTGAAACAAAGTTCTAATTGCACGAACTTCCTGACGAATTCAGAGAGAGAGAGAGAGAGAGAGCGGCATTGAGATGTAGCCATTACCATCGGTTGCTATACTATCGGGATTTTTTTAAACACGTTTTTTTTTTTTTATCGCTTTAGTTTGTTTATGATTCTCGTCAATATCAAGCACAACTGTTGTGTTTCGGTTTTTACTTCTTTCCTCATTATCTCGTAACATACAGTGAATTACTATACTCTCAATATCATGCTCCTTCTCTGCTGTTCTCTTTATTTTCAAATTGATCAAACTCTTAGATACGGCGAATAAGTCCTTATTAGCCACACCCCTTCAAAAGAAAAATTGCATGCAATGCGGAAATGAAACGCACTGAAACAAAGTTCTAATTGCACGAACTTCCTGACGAATTCAGAGAGAGAGAGAGAGAGAGCGGCATTGAGATGTAGCCATTACCATCGGTTGCTATACTATCGGGATTTTTTTAAACACGTTTTTTTTTTATCGCTTTAGTTTGTTTTTGATTCTCGTCAATATCAAGCACAACTGTTGTGTTTCGGTTTTTACTTCTTTCCTCATTATCTCGTGACATACAGTGAATTACTATACTCTCAATATCATGCTCCTTCTCTGCTGTTCTCTTTATTTTCAAATTGATCAAACTCTTAGATACGGCGAATAAGTCCTTATTAGCCACACCCTTCAAAAGAAAAATTGCATGCAATGCGGAAATGAAACGCACTGAAACAAAGTTCTAATTGCACGAACTTCCTGACGAATTCAGAGAGAGAGAGAGAGAGAGCGGCATTGAGATGTAGCCATTACCATCGGTTGCTATACTATCGGGATTTTTTTAAACACGTTTTTTTTTTTTATCGCTTTAGTTTGTTTATGATTCTCGTCAATATCAAGCACAACTGTTGTGTTTCGGTTTTTACTTCTTTCCTCATTATCTCGTAACATACAGTGAATTACTATACTCTCAATATCATGCTCCTTCTCTGCTGTTCTCTTTATTTTCAAATTGATCAAACTCTTAGATACGGCGAATAAGTCCTTATTAGCCACACCCCTTCAAAAGAAAAATTGCATGCAATGCGGAAATGAAACGCACTGAAACAAAGTTCTAATTGCACGAACTTCCTGACGAATTCAGAGAGAGAGAGAGAGAGAGCGGCATTGAGATGTAGCCATTACCATCGGTTGCTATACTATCGGGATTTTTTTAAACACGTTTTTTTTTTATCGCTTTAGTTTGTTTTTAATTCTCGTCAATATCAAGCACAACTGTTGTGTTTCGGTTTTTACTTCTTTCCTCATTATCTCGTGACATACAGTGAATTACTATACTCTCAATATCATGCTCCTTCTCTGCTGTTCTCTTTATTTTCAAATTGATCAAACTCTTAGATACGGCGAATAAGTCCTTATTAGCCACACCCTTCAAAAGAAAAATTGCATGCAATGCGGAAATGAAACGCACTGAAACAAAGTTCTAATTGCACGAACTTCCTGACGAATTCAGAGAGAGAGAGAGAGAGAGCGGCATTGAGATGTAGCCATTACCATCGGTTGCTATACTATCGGGATTTTTTTAAACACGTTTTTTTTTTTTATCGCTTTAGTTTGTTTATGATTCTCGTCAATATCAAGCACAACTGTTGTGTTTCGGTTTTTACTTCTTTCCTCATTATCTCGTAACATACAGTGAATTACTATACTCTCAATATCATGCTCCTTCTCTGCTGTTCTCTTTATTTTCAAATTGATCAAACTCTTAGATACGGCGAATAAGTCCTTATTAGCCACACCCCTTCAAAAGAAAAATTGCATGCAATGCGGAAATGAAACGCACTGAAACAAAGTTCTAATTGCACGAACTTCCTGACGAATTCAGAGAGAGAGAGAGAGAGAGCGGCATTGAGATGTAGCCATTACCATCGGTTGCTATACTATCGGGATTTTTTTAAACACGTTTTTTTTTTTATCGCTTTAGTTTGTTTATGATTCTCGTCAATATCAAGCACAACTGTTGTGTTTCGGTTTTTACTTCTTTCCTCATTATCTCGTGACATACAGTGAATTACTATACTCTCAATATCATGCTCCTTCTCTGCTGTTCTCTTTATTTTCAAATTGATCAAACTCTTAGATACGGCGAATAAGTCCTTATTAGCCACACCCCTTCAAAAGAAAAATTGCATGCAATGCGGAAATGAAACGCACTGAAACAAAGTTCTAATTGCACGAACTTCCTGACGAATTCAGAGAGAGAGAGAGAGAGAGAGCGGCATTGAGATGTAGCCATTACCATCGGTTGCTATACTATCGGGATTTTTTTAAACACGTTTTTTTTTTATCGCTTTAGTTTGTTTATGATTCTCGTCAATATCAAGCACAACTGTTGTGTTTCGGTTTTTACTTCTTTCCTCATTATCTCGTAACATACAGTGAATTACTATACTCTCAATATCATGCTCCTTCTCTGCTGTTCTCTTTATTTTCAAATTGATCAAACTCTTAGATACGGCGAATAAGTCCTTATTAGCCACACCCCTTCAAAAGAAAAATTGCATGCAATGCGGAAATGAAACGCACTGAAACAAAGTTCTAATTGCACGAACTTCCTGACGAATTCAGAGAGAGAGAGAGAGAGAGCGGCATTGAGATGTAGCCATTACCATCGGTTGCTATACTATCGGGATTTTTTTAAACACGTTTTTTTTTTATCGCTTTAGTTTGTTTTTAATTCTCGTCAATATCAAGCACAACTGTTGTGTTTCGGTTTTTACTTCTTTCCTCATTATCTCGTAACATACAGTGAATTACTATACTCTCAATATCATGCTCCTTCTCTGCTGTTCTCTTTATTTTCAAATTGATCAAACTCTTAGATACGGCGAATAAGTCCTTATTAGCCACACCCCTTCAAAAGAAAAATTGCATGCAATGCGGAAATGAAACGCACTGAAACAAAGTTCTAATTGCACGAACTTCCTGACGAATTCAGAGAGAGAGAGAGAGAGAGCGGCATTGAGATGTAGCCATTACCATCGGTTGCTATACTATCGGGATTTTTTTAAACACGTTTTTTTTTTTATCGCTTTAGTTTGTTTATGATTCTCGTCAATATCAAGCACAACTGTTGTGTTTCGGTTTTTACTTCTTTCCTCATTATCTCGTAACATACAGTGAATTACTATACTCTCAATATCATGCTCCTTCTCTGCTGTTCTCTTTATTTTCAAATTGATCAAACTCTTAGATACGGCGAATAAGTCCTTATTAGCCACACCCCTTCAAAAGAAAAATTGCATGCAATGCGGAAATGAAACGCACTGAAACAAAGTTCTAATTGCACGAACTTCCTGACGAATTCAGAGAGAGAGAGAGAGAGAGCGGCATTGAGATGTAGCCATTACCATCGGTTGCTATACTATCGGGATTTTTTTAAACACGTTTTTTTTTTTTATCGCTTTAGTTTGTTTATGATTCTCGTCAATATCAAGCACAACTGTTGTGTTTCGGTTTTTACTTCTTTCCTCATTATCTCGTAACATACAGTGAATTACTATACTCTCAATATCATGCTCCTTCTCTGCTGTTCTCTTTATTTTCAAATTGATCAAACTCTTAGATACGGCGAATAAGTCCTTATTAGCCACACCCCTTCAAAAGAAAAATTGCATGCAATGCGGAAATGAAACGCACTGAAACAAAGTTCTAATTGCACGAACTTCCTGACGAATTCAGAGAGAGAGAGAGAGAGAGAGCGGCATTGAGATGTAGCCATTACCATCGGTTGCTATACTATCGGGATTTTTTTAAACACGTTTTTTTTTTTATCGCTTTAGTTTGTTTATGATTCTCGTCAATATCAAGCACAACTGTTGTGTTTCGGTTTTTACTTCTTTCCTCATTATCTCGTGACATACAGTGAATTACTATACTCTCAATATCATGCTCCTTCTCTGCTGTTCTCTTTATTTTCAAATTGATCAAACTCTTAGATACGGCGAATAAGTCCTTATTAGCCACACCCCTTCAAAAGAAAAATTGCATGCAATGCGGAAATGAAACGCACTGAAACAAAGTTCTAATTGCACGAACTTCCTGACGAATTCAGAGAGAGAGAGAGAGAGAGCGGCATTGAGATGTAGCCATTACCATCGGTTGCTATACTATCGGGATTTTTTTAAACACGTTTTTTTTTTATCGCTTTAGTTTGTTTATGATTCTCGTCAATATCAACCACAACTGTAAACAAAGTTCTAATTGCACGAACTTCCTGACGAATTCAAAGAGAGAGAGAGCGGCATTGAGATGTGACAAAGTATTATTTTGTTCCAATCACTGTCATTCATTTCTTTCCCATTACAAAAAAAAAAAAAAAAAAAAAAAAAAAAAATCAAATATGCGTACACAATTTTGATTATTTTTTTTTTATTGATACAGCAACTACATAGGAAAATAATGTTGAAATAGAGATGGATAGATAGAGAAAAATAAACGAATGAAGCGGGAGACAAAAACTAAAGTAAATAATTACGACAAATAATGAAAAATGAAGTCGAAAGTGAATAGGATTATTTTTATCTTACTGAGTAACATAATGTTCATCTGAAAATTCAATTCCCTGAATGGGCCTATACCTGTTTGCATATTTAAAAGAAAAAGCATTGAGAGTGATCATGTCACAATGTTGGTCAGAATGCGTTGGAAACTCATGTGAAATGTAGGGCCTATGACTTGGGTGATAATATGCCGAGCATTAGCAGACGACAATCGATCGAACCGCGCGTGCGACGGCGCTTTACGCAATTTGTATTGTAAGTGTATTGAGAAGGAAGGAAGCGAAACTTCAACAAAATAAGACGGCTTTTCCCCTCTAAAATAACAAACCTTATTTTTTGTTTCGATAAAAAAACTTATATTTTTAGAAAGAGAAAAGTCTGACCTTTCATGTTTGCATTTACTAAAAATGACGGAAATGACCGAGTGAGGTGCAATGAGCAATTAAAGTAGAAAGCACCGCCAAATTTTCCATTACCGGCAATGTAACCGAAATCGCTCCGTCACATGCAGGGAGAACAATCGCTGTGCGCGGGCTCGCACTCAAAGAGTTAAAAAGGAAGAAAGGAAATAAATGAAGAGAGAGAAATCTGAAAATGAGGAGAGAGAAGGAGAGAAGTTGAAAGAGGAAGGGAGAGAGAGAGGTGTGTGTGTGTGTGGGGGGGGGGGGGCTTGGGGAGAGAGTAAAACAGACAGTTTATCAATAGCTTGGGTGGTAAAGCCCCAGGGTAAAGCCATCCCTCCCAGTTTCCATGGTCCATTTACCAGCAATAAAATGGTTTGAGTTATCAAGGAAAAGAAAGACACTGATGATTTTGGTTGAGAGAGGGAGAAATGGGGGGGGGGGGGGGGGGGGGGAACAAGAAAAACTGAAAAGTGAAAGTGCAGAGAGATGGGCAGGAAAATAAATTTTCATGAGTAGGTCCAGAAGAAATTAAAAAAGAAAGAAAGGGGATAGGATGCAATTACATTTTTTTTTCTTTGAACATAAAATTATTTATTTGTTTGTGTGTAAAAGTTTAAAACAGAGTAAAAATTGAAATATCGGGGGGGGGGGGGCAACACTAAATACACTCATATAGTAAGCTGGATACACTTACATGTCATCCGGCTGGAAAGGATTTTTTTCCTAGGGAGAGTCTAATTTTTAAAAAAAAAATGAAATGAGGGGCAGACCAAGATACATGCAGTGTATCATTCACATTTACGTGAAGTTGACAAACTGGACACATGGGTTACCTATTTGTCAGGTAACGTTGGCTGAAAAGCCCCGTGAAAAGCTTACCCATTCAATGGTCAGGCCAGGCGCGGCCGCGCCGCGCCGGCTTCCGGTACCGGTACGGTACGGTTGTAACGAGTATCAGTATATAAGTTCAGCAGAGCACAGCCCCGAGCATAGCTCTGTAAGACGGTAAGAAATTTAGATGTTTGCCAAAAGTTGTCAATATCTGTGATAATTCAGTTTCTCTGTAGTGATGA
Organism: Heliocidaris tuberculata; assembly: GCA_025618425.1. Taxonomy (NCBI): domain Eukaryota; kingdom Metazoa; phylum Echinodermata; class Echinoidea; order Camarodonta; family Echinometridae; genus Heliocidaris; species Heliocidaris tuberculata. The sequence goes on along the minus strand of CM046842.1, from coordinate 39,462,936 downwards.
TTAGAACATGTAGATATTTATCAGTTGAAGATGAGCTTGTTTTGATTCTTGAATATCTTGAAATGAAGTTGCCAAATCGTGTGAGTTTGTATTTACTTTGATTTATGTCAGTCCGATGCATTGATTTTGGCGTGTGCTTTTTGTTTTTGTTTTTTGTTTTTGTTTTTGTTTTTTGTTTTTTTACTGGCTGATGCTATTGGAAATGAATTACTTTTTCTGAAGAAGAAGAAAAAAAAAGAAGAAGAAGAAGAAGAAGAAGAAGAGAAAAAAGGAGAAGGAAGAAAAATACAAGAAAACAATCTTCAAAGGAAGAATGAGAAGAATTCTAAAGAAATCTTAACCCGTTGACTACTATATTTGCCTTTTCCCATAGGCTTATTAATAGAGGAGCTACCTGGCTCCTGTACGCAATGGGTTAATCAAAGAAAAAGATTTTTTTTTAATGTTTTACATTGACATTGATTTCGAGATTTTTGACTTTTTAATTCTTGTCATTTAAATATCTTCTTATTTTTTCCCCTTTATCTGAATCTTTTCCCACTTCTCTGTTCTCTTTGGTCATCATTTTCATTGTCTATTGCTTTCAGCACACTCCTTCAAATTACATGTACCTGATTAACTGCACTGGTTAGCTAGTTAACTCATCTTTTCCATTTTCTTTATTGCCTTTTTCGTTTTATTCAGATTCCTATCTTTTATTCTTGCTCCTTTTCTTGCTCCTTTTCTTGACTTAGACCTAACTTACTGTAACACCAGAAACTTTCGTGACAAAACTTGAAATCACGAATTGTTAATGACAGCCAGTTTTGCAGCAAGACACTTTCATGAATTACATGTACATGTACAATAATTTTATGTTGTTTCAATTATGATTTGATTATTTTGCGGCCTGAAACTTTCGTGAATCTTGACCACTTGCAAAATTTCTGAAAGTTTCGTGCATGCGAAAATTTCCGGTTTCACAGTAGCCATCGGCCGTGCATATTCTTATTGGCCCTTTCATCCTTTTTTTTTTCCTCCTCATTTTGTTCTGATATCTTCAAGCATTTACTTTTCATTCCTATCTGACAGAATTTGGAGCAGTGTTGCTATTGAGGATTCCAGACACATCATGAGTTACCCCTATCCACCTGCCGGTGGTGGAGGTTACCCCCCTCAACAACCCCCTAACCAGGCTTACCCACCCCCAGGGCCAGGAGGGAGCTACCCACCACCCCAAGGCGGAGGAGGACCTCCGGTGGCATATCCACCCCAGTCTTACCCTGGTTTCCCCCCTCAGGGAGGAACTGGTGGGGTAGGTGCATGTTCTAAATGTTTTTTTGCTTGTTGTGAAACCATGTCCAGCCTTCATTTCAGTTTAGGACGAAGTCACAACACATTTTTTAAGGAGCTTACATGTAATTAATCCACTTTTCTTATTCAAATTGGCAACTCTGGTATTGTAAAGAATATACATGTACATGTACATGGACAGAAGTTATCACAAATTTGAAAATTACCATTTTGTATGGAAAATCAATAACTTTTCCACATGTTGCGACTTGCCAATTTAGAGATTTTAATGCTTCTTTTCTTTTTCATAATTCCTAAATGTTGTATGGTAAGGTGGTAACACAACTATAATGGACACAGTTTGTGCAGAAATTTGCTTTTTCTGCACATGCATCTTAATGTATTATTAGCACTCTCACTTTAATTCAACAATAGTTATCGAGCCAGTTCACAAAATGTGGGCAATTTTCCTGAATAGGTTAAAGTGATGTCGATTTCTTCTGTCCTTAGTATCTAGCAAAGCACCCGATATCAGTGAGAATAATCTTTCAAAACCATTTTCTATCTGCTGCAACATTTAGCAATTTCCTGCTTGCTCAAGAGAAATATTTAATCTCTAAAAATTGCAATACTGTAAACCCAATCAGTGTAAAAATTATTATTATTTGTATGAAGGGTTTTCAGGCGACCAGAAAAATTGGCGTATCTCATGGTTTGCGCAAAATTTCCCGGATGACCGTGCAATTTTAAAACAATATCTCATGGTTTGTGTAAAAGTACCCGGATGACCGTGCAATATATCTCCATATCTCATGGTTTGGGGTGCGCGTGACGCGTAAAAAAGTGAATATGCGCTTATACGCAAAGGTTAAGACAATGGATGTATGCGCGCAGCTCTTGCAAAATGCTTGGGTAAAGACAAAAATGTTTTTCTACCTGTTTTTTATGTCGAACTCAATACAAAAACATAAGGACATGTAATGGTGAAAAATTGAGGAACTAGGTATCATACAATTAATAATAATAATATTGAATGGCTTTTCTTTCGTGGGACACAAGGATATATCGTACTCGCTTTGAAAATATTTCACTCGTCGTGCCGACTCGTGAAATATGCTCATAGCTCGTGCGATATATCCTTGTATCCCACTCAAGGCCATTCAATATTATATAAATATTTCTTTCGCGAGGGCTACTTAGAAATCCACCTATTGTGTACAGAGATTTTAATGCACTACGACCCATGGGCAGAAATATTATTTGACGGTGGCTCTTTCTTCATTTACGGTGGCTTTTTCAAGAGTTTCGGGGGCTAATCGCCCTTAGCCCCCGCTTATTTTTTTTGCTGAACCCAATATCCTCCTGGCCTCGTGTATGTTTCCAAAATATTAAAAAAAAAAAAAACCAGGAAGAAAAAAATGAATCCATGTTTTTCCCTTGACTTGAAAGTTTGATCATCCCCAAGTTACTCAAGTGAAAGAAAACATAAAAAAGTGTGGATCATTGATTTCTTTATTGTGTGCAGGTACCCCCACCACCTAATTACAGCGCCCCACCCGCAGGAGCAATGCAACCCCAGGGATATCCAGGACAGATGCCTCCAGCATACCCCGGTCCGGGGCAAGCTCAGGTATGCGTTCTCCTAGCGGTTCTACGACACTTGCTCTGGCAGTTGCTCAGTGTTCAGTTACCTACTTAACCGAATCTCTATCTTCAACCCTTGACCAAACAGTGTACCTTACTTTAAAGATAAAGTTGAGTTCTGGACCCTGTTTCATAAAACTTTTCATCAATAACAAGTTGCAATAAATGTTATAAGCTACTGAAATCCTTGCATGTGTTTGGCTGAAAGCAAATTTGTTGGTAAAAATCACTGACAAGACACGTGATGATATATGTATGAATGGGCAGAACTTCACTAACGTATTATGAAGGAATGTGGAGCTAGCACCTGGATATGATTTGTACATGGTCAAGTTGATAATTCACTTAACTGTGGATCACAAGGTACATCGTTCAGATCCCTTTGGCAAGACATTATTATGCATTTTCCACTCTCCACCTAAGTGCCGTATGTAAGTGAGTATACCTGGTAGGATTATTCATTGAAGTGCACTCTATGCTTATAACTGTTTTTGGAGCTAAAGCAAGGGTATTAATTTCCAAAGCTATGTTGAAGCATGTAGAGACTTTGTCATAATTTCATAAGTGAATACAAGAATGAAATATCTTTGTGCTTGTTCGTTTCTCATATCCCAATCCCAGTACCCACAGGCTCCAGGCGGCTACCCAGGTGTAGCACCGCCTGGATACCCTGCTACCGGTTCTGTAGGTGTGGTCGTCCATGGCAAGATGAAGAAACAGAAGAAGATGAAGAAACAGAAGCATAAGCATGGTCGTCGCTCGTCATCGAGTTCATCCAGCTCATCGTCATCGTCTTCGTCTTCGAGTTCGTCCAGCAGTGACTCGGACTGTAAAGGATATAAGGTGAAGGTAAAGAAACAGAAGAAGAAGAAGCATAAGGATATTTGGTGAATTAGTACCTGGTCTAACAGTCATAAAGACGTGGGCCCCGTTTCACAAAACTTGTAATCAGTGACAACTGACCCATTTCTATGACAAATTTGCTCTCAGCTAATTAGATTCAAGGATTTGAGTAGCTTATAAGAATTATTGTAACTTGTTATCTTCTTCTTCTTCTTTGATAATCTTCAAAGGGCTATGCAGCCTATCACGAAGATGAACCATCTTCGTTATCGATAGTAAGTTTTATGAAATGGGGGCCCTGGGCTGGTATACCAGTTCAAAACCCGCACTGAGTAAGCATTTTACAAGTGTTTATGAAACAGGACTCTGTCTCTATCACATGAAAATTGCATGTTTCTTTCACTCCTCTGGCAACCAGACATTTGCTCCTTGTTTTTTTCTTTTTTTCCCCCAAGATGTGTTAGGGTTGAAATTGGGTTTAAGATTAGTATGGGACAGGGTTAGATATAGGGTTCACTTTCTGATGGAGAAGCTGTTTCAAAGAGGCTGATTTTCTGTGTCACTGTACTATATCTCCAGATTTTCTTTGAATAAATGTTGGAATATTGTGATTATGAGGGTAGATTGATATTCTGAATATAGGCACATCGTATGTTAAGAAAAAGCTGAAAAGTGGCAGATCGTAGAAATGCAAAAAGTGAAGAATTATCTGGCAACTTTGTTTAACACTCATGGTGACATTTTCCATACATGTAGATTACTTTTATTAGAAGAAGAATTCACGAAAGTTCAAAGGTGACTGTACATGTATTGCAATAAAACTAAAAGGGCTTTCATAATACATGAGGCAATGCCTTCTTTCTTTCTTTCAGTAGATCACTGAAAAAATTTGTGCTTGAATTGTCATACTGGAAACAATAAAATACTCATTTTTTTCCCATCATGAAGAAGGGGGGTGGGGGGGGGGGTGGAAGCATAAGTATGAATTGCAGTTGAATATGGGAATTGTTACTCTTAATTTGATTTCAGTGAAAACTGTCATGGATATGGAAACTGTAAATTTTTTTGTTGATATTACAGTATTTACATGTACAGTTATAACAAGGTATTAACATAATTTTACTGATCTCACTACTTTGTATTCTATTGTGTGTTTTTTTAGCCCTGATATACATGTAACAAGGTTTCGATATAAAGAGGTAATTTCCTTGGTCCCAAGGAGTTTGTTATAATGAGGCTCCACTGTAGTGAATAATAATTGTATATTTTCAACTTGATTTAATAGTATTACAAGTGATATATGCTCTTTGACACTTGTTAATTTAACCCTTTCAGGACAGGAATTATTTAAGGGCTAAATTTATCACATTTTGTTCTTCAGATTGGCAACACTAATATAAAATGTATTCTTTTAATGCTACATGTTTCGAATAAGGTGTAATATATTTGAAAACAACATACAGTGTACATGGTTTAAGGAAGTTTGTCGAAAAAAAAGAAATTGCCAATTTTGATAAAAACAATGTTTTTGAACCTCTCAATGTTTTGCCAGTTTAAGCATTTTATCGCTTATTCTCGTTTTTAAAATTCCTGGCATTAAACGCAATATGGTCATGCAACAAAGATGGACATAGTGTGTGCAGAAATTTTTTCTCTTTCTTCTCATGCATCTGGTATATTTTTTAGAGCTCTGAATCAAAAGTTATAGAGTGAAACCACAAAATGTGGTCGATTGTCTCGAAAGAGTTAAATGCCACTGTTTCGATATAAAGAGGTACCGGTCCCAAGGAGTTTGTTATAACAACGTTCCAGTGTAGTGAATGATAATTGTATATTTTCAACTTGATTTGATAGTATTACACATGATATATGCTCTGTGACACTTGTTAATACTTTAAATGCGACTAGGAAGCAAAAATCAATATGTATGACGTTGGTTTATTGAAGATTGAAGAATCAGTGAAGAATTATAAATCATTTAGATCTATCAACTTATGAACAAATTATGTATAAGAGCCTGATCGATTAATAGACGGCATTTTGTCAGTCCGTGACAATGAATATTTTATGGATTATAATTTTAATAGGCGATATTTTATCATATTTCAACTCCTTCAGTGATGCCCTTCACAGTGAAACATAATAGCTCTCTTCAATTTAATACTTATTTTCTACAGGCCTTTAAATTTTCAAGATTTATCAAGTGGCCGTCCGTGACTCACTGATCTGGCTCATTAGATAATTTATAACAATTAATAAATGGAAAAGTTTTATATTAATATATGAATGAAAAGGAGCAGTACTAAATTATGACTTGATGGAATTATGTAGCTTATTTAGACTTATGTAGTCAGTATTTTCATGGAATGAAAACAAAGAATTTTGTATTAAATAGATTATGCAATAGATTATTTACATGCAGGTGATACATGTATATGTATTTATTGTTATGATGATCATATTCTTTGATATTGGTCATGTATACTGATATTTATCTGTAAAACAAAAGTGCCAAATTTATTTTCTTTATCAGCATCATCTGTTCAAGAATTTCAACTCTTTCATTTTGATCCGACTATTCTCATACTTTTGTTCAAATTGTTTGACATTGAAAAGGAATTGTGTTTGAATAATTTTGTATTGTTCTGATTACTTGTTAGTGTGCCTTTAAACGATGGTGGTAAACTCAATTTCAAAATTTCTGTCTGCAATCCATTATTCTTGTTTGCATGTATATTCATACTTATTTTAGCTGTGTAGACTCGTTGGCAAATTTATTATCATGTACACTGAACACACCATTCTAAAAGTGATACTTCTCATTTCAGTTTGAAAGAATATTGCTCAAGATAAATTATAAATATTTTATCAGAAAACATATATTTATCTATATAGAAATACATGTATACACCTTATTCTACATTGATGGTATTGATTGGAATTGGGAATAATTTTTTTGATTGATAGAACTCACATTTAGAGGGAAGAACTCAACACCTTTGTTTTTGCTATTCATTTTTGTTTTGCTTCAAAAAAAAATAATATGAATGGGAGGGAGACAGAAGTGAGTGCAAGAGAGAGAGAGAGAGAGAGAGAGAGATGGAGAGGGGGCAGAGATAGAAAGACTGGAGAGCTGAGAGAGAGAGAGAGAGATGGAGAGGGGGGCAGAGATAGAAGACTGGAGAGCTGAGAGAGATGGAGGGGGGGGGGGCAGAGATAGAAAGACTGGAGAGCTGAGAGAGAGAGAGAGAGAGATGGAGAGGGGGGCAGAGATAGAAAGACTGGAGAGCTGAGAGAGAGAGAGAGAGATGGAGAGGGGGGCAGAGATAGAAAGACTGGAGAGCTGAGAGAGAGATGGAGAGGGGGGCAGAGATAGAAGACTGGAGAGCTGAGAGAGAGATGGAGAGGGGGGCAGAGATAGAAGACTGGAGAGCTGAGAGAGAGATGGAGAGGGGGGGGGGCAGAGATAGAAAGACTGGAGAGCTGAGAGAGAGAGAGAGAGAGAGAGAGAGGGAAAGGGAGCTTGAGGAGAGAGAAAGAGAAAAGGGGGGGGGAGATCAGGAAAGGAGAGAAAGAGCTCTATGATACAGGAAGAAATGAAAAAGAATTAGAGAGAAATAGAGCAAAAATAGAGAATAATTAGTTGAGAGAGGAGACCTAGAGTAACATTTTGTATAGTCGCGTCAAACAAAATGAGAGAGAATAGACGTATAGAGGTCTATAAAGAAAGGAAGAGGGGGGGGGGGATGAGAAAATATAAAGAGAAAAGGGAGGTTGATACAGAACGTTGGAATTAGCCATACTTTTTGGTGAGAATGATAAAGAGATATTGCAATGGAGAGAGGCAGAGAGAGACACTCGCACACGCACACCCACACCCACTTATGTTCAACAAAGAATTCTAATTGATAATGGAAGGTGGGGGGCCTTAAACCTACACGAGCGTACCCACTATAGTGGAATTACCCATGATGCAAATGGAACAATCGATGGGGAGGGCGTCCGCAGATTAAACAAAGAAATTTGGGTCTGCGGGGTAGACCATTCCAGCATCGAAATACTTCCGGTGTATCACGCAATTTTTTAGGGCACTTTTCATCAAAATTTTCCACATTTATGGTAAGTGTTTTCATCCCTTTTCTGTTGTAGAAGTGCGAGAATGACTTTGTGATCGTTTAGAAGACAGGATTATGTTGATTTCAGCGTACAAAATGTGTAATATTGTGTTGTATTTTTTGTGAGGCAGTCCGACGCCCCGCGGCCCCCGCACGCTTGTGAAAGCTGTTCATCATTGCACTGCATTGCACGATATCGCGATGGACTGTCGACCCGACCCTAGTGCATGTGTGATAAGTGTGTGTTTAGGTACGGTAGGTCTTATGGTTAGGTACAGGTTTATGTATGGTGTTGTGTGTGCGTGTGTGCATATGGAAAGCCCACGCGATAATTTGTGTGCTGTTTACGTGTTGTTGAGATTGAAATTGAATATTTTCTAAAATAATGACAACATTATTGTTATTGTGAATGTGATCTGGTGAATCTGTGTATGCAGTAGTCAATCTAGAATAGATGTTCTCGAGTTGGATCGCAACAACATGGTCAGAATTGTGCAGTAAACTCAGCATGGGGGCCCAAGCCAGGCAGCTGCAGCTGCAGCAGTCAACCTGCACCCCCCCCCCCCCCCAATTTCCACTTTTGCCTTACTAAAATTGGATGTTCTTTACGCCTTATTGTAGATGCAAAGTCAACTTTAATCTTGTCTTCGTAAGCTACCCTCCTTAACCATCAGAAATCCATTCATATTCACATTTAGATGGGGGGGGGGGGGGGTCGATTATCCCCCTATTTTGGCTGGATCACGTGCATCGAAATTCAATCTATGCAAAATTTTACACGGATGCAAAGACACATCTAGTGAAGCTAAGTGATATTTTTGGTTGAATCAATCTTATTTGACAGTTTAATTATTTTTATGCTTCTCTGTAGCATATAGAGTCTAGATTAAATTATATTATCATCTGCAAAAATGTTCTAATTGTTGAAAATAATTTGATTGGAAAATTTTTTAATTTCCTAGTGCTTTCTAGATTTTTATGATTTTTTTAAAAATTAACCCTTGGATGTTTGAAGAATTTTTTTTCTGTTGAATTTCATTAAATTTTTTGGGGGTAGTAACACAAAAAACAAGTCATTTTCCAAATCCTTTTTTTTTTTCATTAAAATTTTGAGCATTTAAAAAATGCTATTTATTTCACCATTTAATTATTCTTATATTTGTGGGGGGGGGGGGGTGTAAAATAAAATCGACTTAAATTTATAATATGAAATGAAATATTGTGCCATATTGATGCCATAAATTGATTGTCATTAAAAAATAAAAAAGAACAACATAGATGAAAAAAAAAGAATTAATGTTACTGGGTCTTATAAATGACCTTGCTGCATGCTGAAAGCTCCTGGGATTTTTTAATATATTTTTTTCATTCATATCCTTTACTAGATTGCAACCCTGAGCGATGACTTCAGTGAGTAGAGATGAAAAATTTGAGAAACAGGAAGCATTCGGTGATGTCATACTGGCTGTGACCTCCGACCAGCCAGAGGTGCAAGGTCAGTACTCTATCAGGACAGAAAAAAAAAAAAAAGGAAGAAGCAGCAACCCCCCCCCCCCCCATTTTTTTTTTTTTTTTTTTGTGGGCTCCTGAATTTTGAGCAAAATGATATATATAGGAGGAAACTACAGGGGTTGTGAGCACTTCAGGTGTGGAGGGGGGGGGGGGGTCAGTAATTTTGGGGTAAAATTGTGTCTTGCTTTGATTTGTATGCCTGTTAATTTTTCTTTGTCTTGGGGAAAAAGAGGGTATTAACCCTACATGTAAGTATAGAAAGCTTCAATGAAAGCTGTGGAAATTTTTTTTTTTAAAGGCTCTAAAAAGATCGATATACATGTATTGCCTTTGAGGATAGACATGGAGTGATTAATAATTTAGCCCCCTGGGGGCTACAATGTAATGTACCCACCCAGCAAACACAAAACGTTTTCAGAACGATCACAAAACGTTTTTATTAGGTCCGCTACGTCTTCGTCTTAATAAACGTTTACAAAACGTTTTTATTAGGTCCGCTACGTCTTCGTCTTTAATGAACGTTCACAAAACGTTTTTATTAGGTCCGCTACGACTTCGTCTTTATTAAACGTTTAAAAAACGTTTACAAAACGTTTTACCAAGACGTATTTTGGTGAACGTTTAACTGGAGTAGATGTTTATTGTCCCCGCCGAACGAAGTTCGCGAGGGGACTATGAAACGGGCTCCGTACGTGTGTGCGTGTGTGTGTGTGTCCGTCCGTCCGTCCGTCTGTCCGTGTGTGCTCAAATGTTAGAAAATGCTACTTCTCCGTCATTTCTTGGCCGATTTTGATTCCGATTGTTTTATCTGATAGGGCTGGGTGGGGGCTACCAAACTTCTACACAGAATTTTGAAATTCATTAATTATGCAAATTTATGCAAATTTATTCAAAATCGACGAAAAATGCTACTTCTCCTCTATTTCACATCGGATTTTGATTCCGATTGTTTTATCTGATAGGGCTGGGTGGGGGCTTCCAAACTTCTACACAGAATTTTGAAATTCATTAATTATGCAAATTTATGCAAATTTATTCAAAATTGACGAAAAATGCTACTTCTCCTCTATTTCACATAGGATTTTGATTCCGATTGTTTTATCTGATAGGGCTGGGTGGGGGCTTCCAAACTTCTACACAGAATTTTGAAATTCATTATTCAGGCAAATTTATGCAAATTTATTCAAAATGGCTGAAGGTTCATAATGTTTTCATGTTTTATATTTCAGTTGTATACATGCATTGTTGGTATTCTCTTCTTTTGCATGCAGTAACATTATCATTTTATTCACTAAAGTTTTTCACTGAAGTTTTAAGGTTCAGGCTAGTTAATTTCCACAGATCTGCACTTCCGGCGGGGACATTTATTACGCATTGCGTAATTCACTCATTCACTTGTTATCATTATTATGATATGATTCTTACTGTAATTGTTGATGTTATTATCATCATCTTTATTATTTTTTTTTTTATTATTATTATTATCATTATTATTATCATTACTATTATTGATTATTGTTATCAATATTATTATTATCATCATAATTATTGTTATTATTATCAGTATTATTATTATTATTATTATTATTATTATTATTATTATTATTGTTATTCAAAGTAAACACCAAACGTTTTTAAAACGTCCAAAAGAAAACGTTTTTTAATCGTTTAAAATTGGACCATGTACATGATATAACCGATCATGATTCATGAAAATTCACAAAAAACCACGATTGACCAAAATCATATTTTAAAAAGGATAAACGGCAATCTATTTTGACAATTAAATTTGTGCTATAATGCAAAATATATTTACATTAATTTTTATGCCCGATGCAATTCGAAGAGGTATTTATAGGTCACAATTGAAAAAATGTAATCTTCAACTATTTTTTATGGTCATTGCCATCTGGTCCCTATATATAGAAAAACCTGCCAACAAAACTGTAAGTAGGTTTAGGATAGTGTATAATAACATAGGATATAGGATTAGAGTTGTTAGAATTATATATAGGATTAGAGTTGTTAGAATTATAGGATGCTAGGATTATAGATCATTACAATGAAAATGGAATGAGCAGAAATACCTTCAATCCAAGGAGCCATTCTTGTTTTTATTCTTATGTCTGCCAGGTTTTATAAAACGTTCTAGAAAGGTTTTATGTACGTTCTGGAAGGATTTTTTTGGATGTACTGAAAACGTCCGCCAGGTTTTATGAAGGTTCTTTAAAGGTTTTTTGGACGTTTTTAAAACGTCTGCCAGGTTTCAAAACATTCTAGAAAGGTTTTTGAGAAACATTCTATAAACGTTCATAAAACGTTTGCTGGAGGTTTTTTAAAGGTTCTTCAAACGTTTTTTAAACGTCCGTAGGTTTTCTGCAGGTCCTTCATTTAGAAGCAAATTTTCAAAGGTTTTTATTTGGTTTTTTAAATGTTTAAAAAATGTTTTTTAAACGTATAAAAAAAACGTTTTTAAAACGTCCAAAACCTTCCACAAAAATACGTCCAAAAAACGTTTTTATGAAACGTCCAGAGAACCAACTTGGAACGTTTTTAGAACGTTTTAAAAACGTCCGATTGTTAGCTGGGCAAGAGCTCCAAAATAGCTTGTAAGAGCATAAAAAAAGAATTGAAGAGAGAAGATGGAGAAATAATGTGTGTTTTGCTTAATGTTTTTAATTCTTTAGAGACACAAGACGATATCGTACGTACTGTGACCCTGGAGCATTCAGAGGTTGAAGGTCAGTACTCTGCAAAAAAAAAAAAAAAATATGAAGGAGGAAACAACAGGGATATGAGTACGCCAACATGTATGATTGGGGGGGGATGTGTCTGGACACTTAACAAAAATTGACCTGTCAATTTTACTGTCGGCTTTTACAAAAAAAATATGTATTAATATCACAAAACAAAACGAAAAGGTGAATATTTGCAGTTCATACTTTTGTCAACCTATCTTGTGAGAGATTAATTACAATTGGCATGCTAAGTTGTTGAATTTACTGTTTAAAAGTGACTTGTGCGGATAACCAACCTGTCCGAGCACACAATTTGTCTTGAAAAAAAAAGGACATTAACCTTAGCTGCTGAAAGCCCAATGAAAGCTGTAGAAATCAAGATACTGTACTGGCTCTAAAAATGATTTTGCCTCTGAGGATAGCATACCTGCCAACTGTCCCTATTTAACAGGGACAATCCCGATTTTGGGTAGAGGTGTGGAGGTGTTGTGGTCTAGTGGATCAATCCCCGGACTGTGAACCACAAGGTAGGGGGTTCGAATCCCTGGCCCAGCATCTAGTGTCTTTTGGCAAGACATTAATCTACATTTGCCACACTTGACCCAGGTGAGGTAAATGGGTACCTGGCAGGATTTAATTCCTTGAAATGCTAGAGCGCCGTAAGAGCAGCCATGCTAAAGCTGGGGTAATAATTGTGGAGTGCCAAGAGTGTCAAGTTTGACAGACATGTGCGCTATACAAGAACCCACTATTGAAAGACCAGTGAAAGCCGTAGAAATCAAGTAATCCTGTACTGGCTCTAAAAATGATTTTGCCTCTGAGGATAGCATACCTGCCAACTGTCCCTATTTTAACAGGGACAATCCCGATTTTGGGTAAAAGAAAGGCAGGTCTGGGATAGGCCTAGATTGAGTATGTTAGCTCCTTGGGGCTACAATGTTGTGTACCCAGGAGTTCAAAAATGAAAACTTGTGAGAGCATGACAAATTATTGAAAAAGGTAAATAGAGATACAATGTGTGTTTTACTTAATTTTTGTTTTGTTTCGTGTTTTTTAGGCACACAGTACGATGTCATACCTACTGTGACCCAGGAGCATTCAGAGTTTAAAGGTCAGTACTCGATCATAACAGCAAAAAAAAAAGCAGATTAAAAAAAATTATATGATTTCTTTTTGCTGGGCATTTCCTGAATTTCATGCAAAATAATTCATCCTAAATGAGGGAACAACAAGGGCTACAATACATGTTGGTATGGAGGGAGGGGTGGGGGAATCAGAATTTTTTTTGGGTTACTTTTTCTTGAACCTGTTGAGATAAAATGGATATAAAGCTTAACTCTGGAAAGCTCGATGAAAGCTATGAAATCATGAAATGGGCCCTAAAGAGCCTCTGAGGATAGGCCTCGATTGCATTTCACAGAGTGATTAGTAATTTAGCAGCTGGGAGCTACAATGTAACTTACCCAAGATCTCAGAAATGATAACTTGTGAGAGCATACAGAATAAGTGCAGAAAGAAAACAGAAATCATTTGTGTTTTGCTTGGATTGTGTTGTAAATTCTGGAGACTCACAGGACGGTATCATACCTACTGTGAACCACGAGCATACAGAGGTTGAAGGTCAGTATGCCAGGGCACAAAGAGCAGATGGTATGTGTGTGTGTGTGTGTGAGGTGCCGTGGTCCAGTGGTTTAAAGCGCTTGACTGGAGATGCAAGGATCGGGCGTTCGATCCCCTCACGGCACTTATGCCCTTTAGCAAGGCATTTTATCTACATTGCTCTTTTATCGTACATCAAATAAATGAAGTGTTATAGGCATATTGATACCAGCGTGTGCATGTGTGTTATTAAAAAAAAAAAAAAGTGTGTGGGTGTGCGTGTGTGTGTGTGTGTGTCTCTCTCTCTCTGAGCTCTTCTTGAATTTTGACCAAAATAATTATAAAGGAGGCATCTACAGGAGATAAAAATACTGAGAGGTATGGACTCTATGGAGGGGTGTGGGGGGGGGGGGAGGGGGGAGAGGGTTACTAATTTTAAATAATTACATGTACACAGTAGGTGCAAAGTTACACTGAGTCCCTTTGGTTTTGCTTTGTTTGTTTGTTTGCATGTTTCTCTAACATCCTAGAAAGAAAAGGACATGAAGCTTAAACAGCATGAAGCTTTAACCCTAAAAAGGGCATGTTATTTTGGCACTCTCAGCCAGGTTGGGGGGGGGGGGAGGGATTGGGGATGGATTCCAACTCAAAACTGACCAACTCTTAGCCATTTGAGTAACATAAGATTTTGTGTGGTCAGTTGGCAGTCTGTGTGGGTCTTATCGGTGTGGGGTAAATTGTTCTTTATTTATGTAAATGAAGAATTTTTTTTTTTTTTTTTCTGAAACTACAGAACCTTCAGAACTTACATTGGAAGGACTGGAGCAGACCAATGTGATAAGCCCAGAGAAGGACGGTTCATCACACAAATATATTCTGCTACCTTGCTCTGTCAAGGTCAAGGTCAGGGTCAAGTGCGGAGGCTGCGGAAAAGAAGCCGAGGTGAACGAAGACGACGCCTCTCTTGACCTGGCCGAAGCCTCATACATCTGCGACATCTGCAAATCCCGCGCCCAGAAGAAGCTCCGCCTCCACCAACTCATCAATGGTGGAACGTTCGCGCAGGAGCCGGAGCGTGTGGAGCCTAAGCGGAAGCACCCATGCCCACACTGCAATAAGGAGTTCAATTCGCAGAAGGATATGAAAAGGCATACAAACATCCATACAGGATTAAGACCCTATGTTTGTGACACGTGCGGGAAGGCGTTCTCGCAGAGCTGCAGCCTGAAGCGCCATCTGGTGACGCACACCGACCTTAAGCCGCACCGCTGTGAGGTCTGCGGACTGACCTTTAAGGGTCATCTTGCCCGGCATATGAGAAGCCATACTGGTGAGAAGCCTTTTACTTGCGAGATCTGCCAAAAAGGATTCTACAGGAGTGAGCTTCTAAAGAGACACTTGGCGGAGCACATGACAGACGGGACTGTTTCCTGCTCTAAAACACAGCTCGGTAAGATCTTGGTGCAGGTTTTAAGTAATGATACACAAGTTTGCACCCCAATGTATTATGAATGGCAAGATAAACATGAACCCCCCCCCCCCCCACCTCAAAAAAAAAAATTAATGAAACATGCTTAAATTAAGTTAAAAAGAAAACCTTGTAACTTCAGATAATTATGTGGAGAGGACATGGTATAGTGATTCATTTACTATACTCACATTCAAGAGCTTGAAGGTTCCAATCCCAGCTGGACACTAATCGTTTAGCAAGATTATAACCCACATTTGCCACTCTCCACTCTGGTGTAGATGGGTACCTGATATCATTGAGGGCTGCATATTGGCTAGGACCAGTGTCATAATTTTGGAGCGTCACAGCTCAACAAACAGTCATCTTATCATCTATGATGTAACAAATAATGTCATGACAGAGATTTCCTTTGCTGACTGGCAACTAGGCCCGTTTTGAAAGGCCATTTTTGGTAGTCATTTACACAGACATTTTTTCGGACAAGTAATTGACTACTCGGTATGATGATTTTGCCAATAATACAGGCTAACTGCTCTGGCCCTGCAGCCTGCAACTTTTCTAGGCCGGAGCGCCAGCGTAAAGCCATGAAAGCAGTCCCAAACAGCCTGTGCAACAACCGTAACTAATGTCTGATTTTCGTATAAAATTTAAAATTAAACAATTTTAAAACGATCAGTGTTGGTTCTAAAATTCAGAGCAAGGCAAATTATCTCCTCCTACCTACTTTCATGAAGACTAAATTAAAATCAAGTGAAATAGATCGTCATTTCTTTCCCTTTTTCATCACATTCATAATTATGATATTGCAGTTATTCACCAGTCGCCAAAAGGTGGCGCTTGTACCTGAAAGTACATGGCTTCATAGCGTTTAAGTACACGAAATCCCATTCATCTTTCTCCGTATTGAAATTCTGTACATTCTGAGCGTGCGATCAACATCATATTCAATGCCCTCCTTAATCGATGACATGGGCATGCCCATGCATGCCCCATCCAGCGCTCAAAATACACGGAGGCGATTCGCGATTCGCGATCGTATCTTAAATAATCACCTCCGTCAGAAAATTAACGGTGACGATTTTTCTATGACCAACCTTAAAAATCACCTCCGTGAAATTTTACTGTAGCAGTGTAGCTTTATGCCACAAAACACTTACAAACCTGATTTCATATGTCTAATTTCTTAACTGTTAAATAAATTAACTCTAAGATTCAATATTCTTACGAAAAACGTCAACCTGAACCCGACCTGAACAAAGTTAAAACCCTTGGCCTCGAGCTCAGCTGTTTTATGTAAACAAACATACGATCGTGCAGCAGGCGCACTTGGGGGATTTGATAATAGACACTTTCTCGTGTGTGCGTAAGAGTGATGTACGGTAATATACGCAGGCACACAACCTGCTGTCTATGATCCAACGCGTTGGATTGGATCACAGACAGCAGTTTGTGTGCTTCCGAATTCCGCACTTACGCACACACGGGAAAGTGCCTACCCGTACGTGCCTACTAATATACATCCGTGCATGATCGTGTATAGAGCTGCAGCGCACGCGCGCAGACTTCGCCTTGCATATGTACCTTCCTTGACCTTGCATGACCTTCGCCCTAGCTTTCGCTAGTATACGATTAATGATGGATAAATTCGTGTATCATGTTCGTCCGGGAAGTGAATAAAGGCCCGACCACTACCACCCAACGCCCGGGAATTCGAAGGACTTGGACAAATTGACTTGATATTATTTATGTTTGGAGTTGAAACCAAAACCTTCATGAAGTTACAATTTCGCTTGCAATGCCTTGCATTATTTACAAGTTAAAGAGTTAAAGATTATTTATTTCAAGCATGAATTGAATTTTCTATACTTCAAGCCTCAAGGAGTACAAAACTACCTATATACCATGAGAAAGTACTTCAAAGCAGTTGCAGATTCTTCACCTTCAACAGTCAACACTCAACAGTGAAATAAAAGGCACAGAAAACAATTAAATTTTCTCAATGGTGTCTTTATTTTGTAAACCTCTTTAATAATGTTTGAGAAGTTGCAGAGATCCATATTTACATACAGCTACAGCCTACAGTACAAATAATCACTTATTGTCATGTCATTGAAGAACCAAGACTAATTAAGACTTAAAGCTCATAGACAGTCTCGGTAGCAAAAATCATACTGGCAAGAAACTAATCTAACATAGTCACATACTATTCTCCTTTTATCATAAGACACATGTACGAGATTATTTAACATTCCATTCACGATTTCGAACAAAATTTAGTGTAAATATCTGTAAGAAACGCTTGGTAACGGCTTTTCACTTGCCTCACGCTAAGACCATATCCACCCGAAGGTTCCCCGCACAATAAACTCAGCGCTCCGCACTATGTGTAGCGTATTCTATACACACAGCAATCCTCATGTGAGTAGTGTGTGTGGCCGTTGTTTGAATTTACATCCCCTCTTTTTTGGGCCAGGGATTTTTATGACTTTTCACCTCTCATTCGATAAACATTTCACTTAAGGAGGAAAAAACTTCACAGCATCTTAGTTATGTTAGTACCCTGCTATTTATTAAGTAAAATCAAAGAAATCTCACGAAAAGTTTTTGAGGGCTTACCAAAACTATCTGTTACCTTTAAGTGTTATTTCAGGAGGATACAAAGTCATTGACAGTACTAATTCCATGAAAATGTAAATATTAAAAAGTAGCCCCCGTCATTACAAAAATGACCTCCGTGAGAAAATTCATGGAGGTCATTTTTTTTTTTTGGAATTTGAAAAAATGACGTCCGTGGAAAAAAAATTAATTTGAGGCCTGGCCCCATCACCAACGAACAAGCTCTTGTTAGCAAGTATGAAGTATTTCTTGCTTACTTTACATGTCAGTGTCCTTTTGTTTTCATCTGTTACTGTCTTGAAAATATTCTGTGCTGATACGCATCCTTTCGTTTGTACAAAAACTTTATAGGAGCTGGCTTACATGGTGAGCTACATGTATACGGTGCACATCGTGGTGACCGGTGGGTGCGTGGCTGGCTCACACACACAAACTGCAGCTTCCGATATAGCGGGAGCATGCACAGCCAGACTTTGTTTTTACTGCTTGATCCTCGAGAACTCAGCTACCGAAAACAAACGCTGTCATATGAATTTTTTTAATTCAATTGACATTAAAATATCTTAGAACTAACACATTGAATGATAAATTTCAATATTTTTTCCTGAATTAGAGGTTTTGAGGGGTTATTCACAAGTTCCAACTATATTTTCGAGTAGTTGATGGAAATTTCATTAGTCGTGTAGTGACCCTATCGAACGAGTACATGGTTACTGGCAAGTGCACCTCTCTCCTACGTACATGAAAGAGAGATGTTAAAGGAATGTCTTCAATTGTATCATGTTTCGATTTCTCTGCAGACGATATTTTCCAGAGGAGCCTCGCCAAGCAGCACACCTGCTTGATCTGTGACAAGACGTACACAAACAGCGGACACCTGGCCAGACACATGAAGCAACACAACAACGAGAACGTCCTGCGGTGCGGGGTGTGCACCAAGGTATTCTATGTGAAAGAACAACTTCAGGAACATCTGCAAGGCCACAGCAAGGAAGACCTGGCGGCAATCATCGCTGGCACACGTAAGTTATCACTGTAAAACCTGCTGTAGTGACTCAGACAGGTATTTAAAGGGAAAGTCCAACCTGATTACAAGTTGGTTTTAAAAGAAGCAGAAAGTTTAAGAAACCGATCAATGAAGGTTTGAGCAAAGAAAGAAATAACTGAAAACAGACCTGCCAACCAGTACGATTTTGTCGTATTTTGTACGATTTTTCAATGAAAATACACTACGATTTATCTCTATAAAATACAATTTGAAAGAAATCTGATTATGCACTATTCGTATATGTTGCGCACATGTATTTGTTATCACTCAAACTTTCACACTCATATTGTATTTTTTTTCACTGTTCCCGGAACTCCACACTGTGTATGTTAAAATGCGTTCAGAAAAGAGACTGCGAATGTACACACACAATTGTACTTTCACCGCACATGCAAACTTCTGGCTCAGGCCCCCGTTTCATAAAACTTGTCATCAATAAAAAAGTTCCTCATTTCTATGATGAATTTGCTCTCAGCCAATCAAATTCAAGGATTTCCGTAGCTTATAGCAATTATTGTAACTTGTTATTGATAACAAGTTTTATGAAATGGGGCCCAGGCGGTGGGGCTGCTGCTCTAACCTTCCATCTCTTACACATCGAGGCGCTAGGCGAAGACGGTGGCCAGCCAGGCCTGCAGACGGTGCGGCTCGGCTGCCACTTGGTGCAACGCGGCAGTGGAGCTGCGCCGTATTAGTAGTGGAATCAAAAGGATGAATAAGGAATGTGAGTTTTTAGCTGGTTTATGTATGTTTCTATATCTAGATTATATTTAAAAAATATTATTGGGGTGTCATGAACATTCAGGAACATTCTAATTTTAGATCTAATTTTAACAATTTTCCCGGCAGTTGCAGTTTAAAAATTTGATATTTTTTGACTTGCAAAAAAATACGGATGTCGTTGGCAAATTACAATTTTTAAGCTTGTCAAGTACGGAAAAGCTTGGCCAGAGGTTGGCAGGTCTGTGAAAAGATGTTTGGTACTACAAAATCAGAGAGTAGTGTTGAACAGAGGCATACTAGAGCTTTTCGTCTTGCTCATCAGAGTAAAATGCAAGAATGAACCGAATTTTCCATTTATATTTTTCGATTTCAGCTTTTTGTTCATTCTTGTGGTTTACACTGATGGGTGCAAAAGAAATAAAGCTTCAGTATGTCTCTGGACAATGCTATTCTCCAATAAGAAATAAGATAGTTGTGAATTTTTGAAAATGTAAACAATCAAACACAAATTGGCAACTCTGTGACGTATCTTGCGAGCTCCTCTCCCATTTACCCTGTTTCCCCCAAATCCTTGATTTTCATTTTTTCTAAAGAAAATATTTGATCATACATGCACCTTAGATATCATCATTGCTCATATGTTTTTATATCAAATCTGTATGAAAAAATCTATTCCTTAATCAAAAACTAAGAAAATTAAAATTTATGAAATTTTCTGTTCTTAGCGAATGGGAGAGGAGCTCTCATTTTTCTGCTTTTATTCAAATTAACTGAATACCAGGGTGGACTTTCCCTTTAAATAAGTACTTTCCTCAGAAATATGAGTATTTTTATTATGTTTTTGCTCGGATGAAATTCCAGAGCAGGTTTAACTGTAGTTTGCTTTCATAGCAGTTGGGTTAAAATAGAAATTAGCATTCCCAATCAAGTTGAAGTAGAGGTTTAATTTTTTTCTTCATCCATTTTGATTGCGTGTTACAGTCTTGCCGACCATGACCAACGGGAGCCCTCCCACGTCGGACATCGACGAGGCTCCGATGAAAGAAGAAGAACCCACCCCTGGAGACTTTACCCCAATGGACCTTCCCCCACAGAACATTGTCCCAGGGAGTGACATGCTTGAACATGCTTGTCTGGAAGACAGGGTGACCTGCGGCATCTGTGGCCATGCCTGCTGCTGTACTAACTATATCCCTCTTCACATGGAGAACCATGAGGAGGCTATGGTCCAGTGCAGGTCCTGTGGGATGGACTTCGCTCCAACCAGTGCCAACAACGGCTCCCAGGTAAGCAAGTACTTGGATTTTGGTAACAAATTTGCAGTTTTGTGACACATGCCCCTGTGATAATTACACTGCGGTTAATTTCTTAACACTAACTTGGGGACGTTATACTGTAACTAAAACTGACTCCAAACCTGATATAAAACCCAGTCAGAACCCTTACCTGTATCTTTGATGAAACTTAGCACGTTTGCAATTTTCTTACATGCACTCATCTGAATCATTAATAGCTCATTAAGTTGTATGTACGGGTTAACTATTCAGTTATTGATCACACCACATTATAATGCTAACATTAATTTATATTTGTGTGTGTAGTTGATAATACTTTTTTGATGTTTACTATTTTTAGCTCATCTGGCCCAAATGGGCCAGATGAGCTTATGCCGTGGCGAGGCGTCCGTCGTCCGTCGTCCGTCCGTCCGTCCTTCGTCTGTCGTCCGTCCACAATTTCAAAATGCTTCTTCTTCGCCATTTCTTACCCGATTTTAATTCCGTTTGCTTTATATGATAGCACTAGGTGGGGGATTCGAAACTTCTACACAGAATTTTGAAACTCATTAAATATGCTAATTTATGCGCATTTCTCAAAAATCACAAAAATTGCTTCTCCTTCCTCATTTATTGACCGATTTCGATTTTTTTTTTGTTCCATCTGAAAGACTTTCATGAGGTTCACTGAACTTCTACACAGAATTTTGAAATTTTGTCTACAAAATTAATTATGCTAATTTATGCGATATTTATTCAAAAATCACAAAAATTGCTTCTTCTTCCTCATTTATTGACCGATTTCGATTTTTTTTTTCCATCTGAAAGACTTTCATGAGGTTCATTGAACTTCTTCACAGAATTTTGAAATTTTGTCTAGAAAATTATTTATGCTAATTTATGCGAAATTTATTTTAAAAATCACGAAAATTGCTTTTTCCTCATTTATTGACCGATTTTGATTTTTTTGTTGTTCCATCTTAAAGACTTTCATGAGGTTCATTGAACTTCTACACAGAATTTTGAAATTTTGTCTAGAAAATAATTTATGCTAATTTATGCAAAATTATGCTTCATTTCAAGTTTCTCTTTCACCCAGTAAAACTATTACAATTTACCTGGAGTCGTGCAACTTGAGTTGATTGTGAATTTCCAGACTTTCATTCATATCTACATGTCACTGTCTCTTTCCAACACCACATTTAGCCACATTTGCAATAGGCTCTTCATCATCTGTACATGCATTTAACCAATACATATACATTTCGTGTATTCATTACAGTCTCAACTCAGTTCAAAGTACAAATTGCGTGAATTTCTTTGCTGGATGCCGGATGAGCGCCACATCATTGATGTGCTAGTCTATATTTGTAAATTGTGCACAATTCAATGTTTTGTTGCAACCCTTGATTATTTTTTTCAATAAATACATTTCTGAATTGAATTGAATTGAATTGACATAAAGCTCGTAACAAATATTGCTGGAGCGAATGTCGAATCACAGAAATTATACATCTGTTACACATGCATCTGTTTTTAACAATCTCTCAGGTCAACATTTATGAGCCTGGATGTCGCAATGCCTATCTTGCTACGTGGTCTGTCAAGAAGTAGGAAATATTTGTTTAAGTGCTAGTTGTGTAAAGAAAAAAAATGTACTTCACAAACTTGTCAATATTCACAGCTTCAAAACACTTGTTTTAGTAAATAAAGTATTTTGGTTTTTCACACATTGATCTTCCAGATCTGCAGTCTCTGTAAGCCGCAGGAAACAGGAACGGGAGCAGAGGCTGAAACAAACAATGTGCCAGATGATGTGCAGGATGAAGTCCAGGAAGACGTCCAGGATGATAGACCTGTTGAGGACGAGGAGAAGAGACACAAGTGTCTGGAATGCGATAAGTCATACAAGTTCATCAAGCACCTCAGGGAACACGCCCGCATCCATGGCGGTGGTTACCGACCTTACCGATGCAACACCTGCGGCAAGTCCTTCACCAAGAGATACCACCTGAACAGACACCAGCTGATTCACGGAAGACTCCTTCAAAGACAGCAGAGCCAGTCCAGGACGCTTCCTGGACTGAAGCCGAAAGTCGGAAGGCCGCTGAAGTACATTGAGACAAAGCCGAAAGTCGGAAGGCCACCGCAACACATTGAGACAAAGCGGAAAGTCGGTAGGCCACTGAAGCACACGGAGATGAAGGCGAAAGTCGGGAGGCCACGGCTCACCGAGACAAAGCCGATCGTTCCGGTGAAGGAGTACCGTTACACTAGACCAAAGGTGAATGCTGGTGGGATGCCGTTTGTATGCTCTGCTTGTGGGAAAGGGTTCCCTAAGAGGGTACCTTTGAAGCGACATCTGCTGAACCACCTACATCAAGGCACCATCCCAAAGGATCATCCTCAGCTTGGTAAGTCAACTATAGCATTCATTCATTTGCATAATGCACCGTCAAATGTACCGTCCAAAGGGGACCCATTTCTCAAAAAAAAATCTTTGTACTAGTACATGTATGTGTGAATTCAACCCTCCCACCTCCACCCCCCCCCCCAAGAAAAAAGAGAATTACCTTGGTGAAGAGTTGAGCCGTATAAAGGAAGTAAAGCATAATATGAAGAAAAAAAAAAAACCTTGTCCAACTTGGCTTCCAATGCATACATGGGTGTATCAAGTAGTCTACTCATGTATACCCTTTTCTGGGATAAAAAAATCAAGTCAAAATCACTCATCAAAATTTTGTTCCTACTCAACTCGATGTTCCTGTTCAACCTGTTTTATAATACTTGATATGTACATTAAATTCTAAAAATCATATCACGTTTCTCACATGTGTACAGATGAAATGGAGTCAACTTCTACATAACCCAAACGTATTTGACGATCCCTCTCCCCAGCTCCAATTCTGTCCGATATGTAGCAAGGTAATATGTACATGTACACTAATTTTTATGTCTCATGTTTTGTTTCTCCTTTACACATGTTCAGATGAGATGAAAGTCAACTCCTATGTGAACGCAAACGTAGGTGATGCACCCTCGCCCCAGCTTCAAAGCTGTCCGATATGCAACAAAGCGTGTAAAGGTCTTCATCTTCATCGACACATGAAGGTACACACACAAGAGGAGATTGAAAAGTGTAAAGAGGCCAGCGTAGGTGCCTCTCCACAGGCCCAGGCCCAGGCCCAGGCCCAGGCCCAGCAGCAGCAGCAGCAGCAGCACAAGATGCAGCAGCCAGAGATTTTGAGTGGGCCAGCTCAGGGGGAGATTGACTTTGAGAAAGGTATAAAGCTGCAGGCACCTGTCTCCTTGCTTTTTTTTTTTTTTATTTCACTGGTTTCATAAAATTATTAAAAGGGAGAGGTGTTGATGGTAACAAAAAGCAGAAAAATTGCAGAAAGCGATTGGGGGAAGTTTCAGGAAAATCGGTTTAAAAAAAAGGAAGTTGTCATTTCTTAAATTGTAATCAATCAAATGCAAATTGGCAACTCTGTGATGAAAATTAACGAGCATGTCTCCCATTTGGTTTGTACTGCAAATGTCATGAATTTAAGTTATTGTTCTTGATCATAGAGGGGGCATGGAAATACATGTGTTCTATCATAAATCTAGGGCACATGTATAATCAAATATTTTCTTGTCCCTTCTCTTTATCTTGCTCTCTCTCTAATTGCCTATATCTATCTTTCTCTCTCTCTATCTGTCTTTCTCTCTATCTCTCTCTCTCTCTCTGATATTCCTGTAATCACATTTAGATGGGAGTCCCATGGACGATGACTATTCTGACGAAGAAAACATGGAGGAAGAGAATGGTAGGTTATCTTTTTTTTCCCTGAAAAAACTTGTGACTAGAGAAAAAAATGAGCTGGATGATATCAAAAATATAAAGCTGTGAAAGATTGGTGCATATATCTTTCCCCTCATATGCTGCACCCTTATTCTGGATGCCACTCTAAAGATTTAAAGATATTAAGTTGAGTTCTGGTCATGCGATTACAATTTGAAAGAAACTGTCTCAAAGCAATTGGGAAATGTTGATCATGTCTACATATGAAATTGTGTATACTGTGAGGTTTTGGAATCATCAAAATGATACAAAAATCAATCCAATCTTGCTGAAAAGCGCATGCACCGCACACAGAAATGGGTATATGGGACTGCACATATGTGTGGCAAGAATATTCGTCCCAAACACTTCAGCTATTTCTCGTCATATTTCGAATACGAGGGCATTTGAAGAGTAATCCTTTTCACAGTCAGACCCAACTCCGGAAAACCGAGCACAGGTATATACTCCGAAAACGGCGTATGGAGCAAGATGAATATAGAGCCCTCATCGTTCAATGCGAGACAGTGTGTACAAAAGACGTGGAAAATCGTGCAATGTCGACCTGCTGTTGATAATACATTTTTCAAAAATAATGCTGCGGATATATTTATTTCAAACGTTTGTCATTTGAAAGTCATTTTATATGACAAATCATTCAAGGATTTTGAAGAAAATTGGCACGCAGCATTATTTTAAAAAAATTATATATTGTTGGCTGGTTGACTTTGCGAGATTTTCCCCATGCCTTTTGTACACACTGCCTCGCATTGAACTATGAGGGCTCTATATTAATACGCCGTTTTCGGAGTATAAACCTGTGCTCGGTTTTCCGGGGTTGGGTCTGACTGTTTCAGGGGACATTTTTACTGTGATGTTGTTTCCAGCTGACATAAAAAGAATGAGAAAGCTCACAAATTATTTTTCATCTTTCCCAGAACACGACCTTCTCTTTAAGGGCCTACTAGTATGTACAATTTTTGAACATCTTTTACTGAAAAGATTTATCTGCTTACCTGCGGTATTTTCTTGCTGAAGTCATTCATGATTGGTCTGAGCGCCAAGTGTGTTGCATTTGCGAGTAGCCTGCTCCCATGGCATATCATGCTGCAATTGAGAGTTCACTTAATTTACAGATGAAATACAAGTCTATGTAGAACACTGCTGTTAGCAGGGTTCTTGCCATGCATTTGCCCTTACTGCTAGTATGTGGGACTGAAGAACAAAAGGAACAAGGGCAAATTTTACCAACAAGGGTATTGATGATGGTAATAAATCTGTCAGTGCATACTTTCAATTTGCTTAATTGCGTTGGTCTTCACAAACCACCCCCTAGGATGCACCAAGTCTATATTGCAATCACTTTGGATCAAGGGTAAACATAGTCCAGCCAAGAAGCATGGCTGATAGAAGTGTTGTTTCTTCTGCATTTTTCCAGGATCCATGTTAAATGTAAACGATGGCTTATTCAATCTTGGGGGAGACGAGCCTGAGGAGGTAAAGGAACACGAGTGTCTTGATGACAAGGTGACCTGTGGCATCTGTGGACACAGCTGCTGCTGCGCCAACTATATCACAGTCCACATGGAAACTCACAATGACGAATCGGACATGTGCGGCAAGTGCGGGAAGGAATTGGGCGATCTTCCAGCCACTTCTGTCAAGGGCGGGCGCATCTGCAGCATCTGCGCTTCACGCTCCAGGAAGCAGCTGCGCCTCCACCAGATCCTCCACAATAGGGTCATTCAACAGGAACCGTCCACCGGTGGGATGAAGAAGCGCTTCGAGTGCCCACACTGCCCGAAGAGCTTCACTGACCGCAAGTACTTCCGCGAGCATCTGCGCATCCATACCGGCGAGAAGCGCTACCACTGCACCTTCTGTGGGATGGCCTTTGCCCATAGCCGTAACTTCAAGCGCCACATCTGGAGGCACACGGGCGAGAAGCCGAACTGGTGTAACATCTGTAACAAGGGTATTGCTGGACACCTAGCCAGGCACATGCGCAGTCACTCGGACGAGAAAAGCTACATCTGCAACATGTGCCACAAGGGTTTCAACCGTAGTGAGCATCTCAAGAGGCACTTGAAGACACACCTTGGCACGCAGGAAGAGTTCCACTGCCATATCTGCCCCAAGAAGTACCTGCGGAAGGAGCACTTGAAGCGACATGTGAGATCTCATGGGGAGGAGGCAGGAACTAGCATCAATGAGCTCAGCCCAGGTTAGATGATTTTTATCTATGTGTATGATTTAAAGGGTACCAATTACCAAAAGATATTTTGCCCTATATGTTAGAGGATCCATATTGTTATACTATATTCAGAATATGGGCTTCAAATATTAATTCTATAAACAGATATTACAATTTTAATTACATGCTCTGTAGGCCTAAAAGCGACTCATGAGTAGACTACTCGACGCACCCGTACGTGCGCGCCAAGATAAGGGCTCGCGCCAAATCAAACTCGGAGTTCGGTTCCGCGCGAGCATTTTCAAATTGTCCTTTGTTT
Organism: Heliocidaris tuberculata; assembly: GCA_025618425.1. Lineage (NCBI taxonomy): Eukaryota > Metazoa > Echinodermata > Echinoidea > Camarodonta > Echinometridae > Heliocidaris > Heliocidaris tuberculata. The sequence continues at coordinate 39,435,742 of CM046842.1, read as the reverse complement.
CCTTCATACTCATAAATGGTTGACCTATAGAATGCCAGATAAAGTTCTTTGAGGTTGATTTTATACTTTCTAACTGTACACAAATTATTTTTTCAGGTGATTGGTACACTTTAAGACTATTAATTAATCCGCTGAATACCAAGCCCAACATAACTCTGGCTAGGATCTATGGAAAATGTGTAATATATTAAAATCAAACTTCCAATGGGTTAGTTTGGTTTACACATGGTATTTACTTTAAGTGGGTATGATTCTGGTGAAAATTGTATCTACTGTTCCCCAGCAGACAGAATTTCTTGAATGGATACATTTTCCTTAGAGTACTGTATGTTGACACAATATTTAAGGGAATACGTTTGGTTTGTAGTTCTTTCCAAGCAGAAAATGATCCCAGTTCCTTTTTACGACTGGACATGAACAGTGTCTGAAGGAATAACCCTCTGATAGGCAAAAGTACTATAGCAGTTTCCATGTGTCTGTACCTTCTTTTCATTTACTACATTCTTAGAGTAACCCTAGACCTCTTCAGCATTACTGTAATGAATTAGTTTTCCATGTTGTTGAAGTCATTAAAGTAGGATACAATTTATAAAAGTAAGCAATAGATTTCATTTTACATGCATAATATGGGTAAAAGACAATATATGTTTTATTCATATTAAAGGTCATGTAAAGTTTTGGTAAGCCCTCAAAAACTTTTCGTCAGATTTCTTCAATTTTTGTTGATAAATAGGAAGATACTAGCAATACTAAGACACTGTGAAGATTTCGCCTCCTAAAGTTTAATATTAAACAAATAAGAGGCAAAAACTAATTTATGTGCCGGGACAGGCACGTAAAATCCCAACAAAGGCAGCATGTGCTATACACTGTAAACACACGTGTAAAACCAATGATGAGTAGCTACACACAGTGCACACACGCTGTCTCTATGGGAAGCCCCAAGATTGCTGTGCGGGGAGCCGTCGGGGTGGAAGGGTCCTAGCATAATGACAGTGATCAAGCATTCCTTACAGATATTTACACTGAAATTCACCAGAAATCATAGATGGAATACCAAATGATCTCTTACAGACAACTTTTGATACAAGGAGAACAACATGAGATTATATTTAACATGTCTCTTTCCAATTTCCTTTTTTCTACCAATACTGTACATGAGCTTTAATGGCTGCTTCACCTCTTTGTCTCTGTACTTGACCTTCAACAGCCAATCCTTATCGTCCACCTGTAAATGACCAACCATACAGAGAGCACCCCTGCACATACGATGTCGCTGTCTGTGGTCTTTGCGGAGATGCCTGCTGTTGCGCTAACTACATTCCTTTTCACATGGAAGTGCACGGGGAGAGAGCTGAAGATTACATCGAAGGCACCAACCTCAAGAAGGACGTTGCACCCAGACAAGATGGTGCTGGTGAGAAGAAGGTCAGAGAGCACTCCTGCACCTACGATGCTGTCACCTGCGGGCTTTGTGGGGAGACATGCTGTTGTGCCAACTATATCCCTCTCCACATGGAGCTGCATCGTGAGAAAGCATCGGATCTTGCCAAAGACTACATCCCGAATAGCGCTAATGACGGAATCCTCACAAATCCTGACAAAGTAATCCCCAAGAAAGAGCCTGAATCACCCCAAAGTGAGCAAAATCAAGTTAAAGAGCACTCTTGCTTGCAGGATAGGGTGAACTGTGGCATGTGTGGAGAGGCATGTTGTTGCACCAACTACATCCCTTTCCACATGGAGCAGCATGATGAGAAAGCTCCAGATCCCGTTGGACAAGATGATCTCCTCAAGAAAGCACTAGATGCATCTGAAATTGGAGAGAGAGATGTCAAACCCCACCCCTGTATGCATGACATTGTCACCTGTGGAATTTGCGGAGAGCCGTGCTGTTGCGCCAACTACATTCCTTTCCATATGGAACTCCACAGCGAGGTAATGGACCAAGAGCCTGGAAACCAAGAGGAGGGTGTGTGTGTTGCCAACCCAGTGGCCTATGCTGATCAAGACATTGCTGATACAGAAGGTACAATTCAGATTCTGTCCATATAAATGACTTTGCTTTTTGTGTTATATCTAGATGATCTTCATTTCTGGATTTTTTCATATGTAACTCTTTCCCCATCCTTCTCTCAGTTCTCTTCTCTTCTTTCTGTATTGGTCATTCCATGAGGGTATGCAAAAAGTATGACAAAGTCCATGTTACTGATGAATGAGTTCTTCTGTTACAAATTAAAGATTTAGTCATCTGTTGAAGATTTGTATGCTAAGAGAGTTGTTCCTTCCAGAATCATTCCTGATTCAGTTGGTACCCTCGTCCTGTAGTTGGAGTATCTAATATGTTCACATAGTTGCTCATTTTGCTTTCATTTGGCATTTCTAGATGCTGCTCCAGTAATCGCAGATCCTTTAGTTGACACAGAAGAGGCAGTCGTACCACCAGAAGCAGCCGAAGCACCAGAAGATGGAGTAGCAACAGTGGCAGTGGCAGCACCTGAAGCTGTTCAAGGACAGGTGGTGAATAATGGCCATGCTGTCATGGAGGAACATGTAGAAGAGTTTGACTGGGCCAGCGTTGCCAACTTCCTTCAAGGAACCCGAGAGCCAGGTATGTGATTGTGGACACAAGAAATACATTGAGCTCTAGACAAAGACGGGAGAGACAGGGATGACCTGACATTTGCTCTTGGCTTTATTTCGTCAAAGATATAGGGTTAGAGTTAGGTATAGAAGTACAGTGTTTGGTCCAGGGTTGAAGTTAGGAATTTGGATAATAATTCAGAATTTAGCAGTTGTCACAAGATCATGATTGTGTAGCTGAATTAGAGAAGGAGAGATAAAATGGTATAGAGGGATAGGAATCGAACTAAATGAAAGGAACAATATGTAGAATATCTCTAGCAGCTAGTAATGCAGCATGTTATTAAATGTGATAGCAAGGTTTGATAGTTCAGGTTACGTGCAGAAGGATGCACGTAACCTGAAGGATGAATGCATTTATACCTCATTTTTTATTGACATGATTGAGCTCATCTTTTCCTTAGACCCATTACCTGTACCTCCACTCCTCGCAAGCGGAAGCAACATGGAACCCTTGAACGGATCCCCGATCAAAGAGGAACCCTCTGGAGGTCATATAGGTGAAAACCAGGTGATGGACCATGTGTGTCTGCAGGCCCAGGTGACCTGCGAAACCTGTGGCGATGTCTTATGTTGCATCAACAACCTCATTTTCCACCTGGACACCCACAAGGTTGTCTGCGTGAGGTGTGAGCTGTGCCAACTTGACGTGAATATAACCAAGACTGTCTCGGTGCTGAAAGATGGTATGAAGATATACAAGTGCGGGACGTGCGTAATGGGCATGACAGCGATGTCCACAAGCCCGTCAAGGACTCCCCAGGTAAGAGTTGGTACACCAAGCGGCACGGTGGATAAGAGTCTCCCGTGTCCGCACTGCAACAGAGTCTTAAAAAGTCGCAAGGAGTACACCCGCCACGTGAAGATCCACGCCGACATCAAACCCTACAAGTGCGACCTCTGCGACAAGGAGTTCACGGCGATGGCCAACCTGAGGCGGCACCTAGATGCACATTCCGGGGTGAAGCCGCATGAATGCAAGATCTGCGGACAGTTCTTCAGTGGCCACATGGCTCGTCACATGCGAACACATACAGGGGAGAAGAAATACAGCTGTGACATCTGCTCCAAGGGTTTTCATCGCTTGGAGCATCTTAAGAGACACCTTGGACAACACGTCAAGGATGGCAGCTCTCCAAACAATTGTAAACAGCTACGTGAGTAAGATTACCAAGGCTTCGTCCACTCCTACCCACCTATCCCTTGCTTTAGTAACTGTAGCAAAGTCTGTAGATCGTGCATTCATGTAGCTTTAACCGGCATGTGCTTCAAGGTGACGTCTTTAAGGTTTGGCAGCATAGTGAATTCTTTGTTGCACTAATATTTGAGACGTTACAAAACTAACCAAATCTTGAATTGTAGGTTTAGTTTTTCAGGGTACTTCACTAACCAAATTTGGTCTCTTCTTGTTTTGTTTGCACGCAGTATCAAAGACCATTATAATTGTATAGGAAGTTTTATGGTCCCTCCTAAGAAAAAAAAATCATTTTTAGATCTATAGAAACAGTATAGGATCAAACACCAAATCCAGGAAAGGAAACCATTGAAAGGTTGTTTTTATGTCTTTCTTTTATGAAGAGCCATAAATTTTGTGATCGTGTCAGCTGAAAGAAAATAAATTACATTTTGTACATTACTCCAGCTAGGAGTTTGGGGAGGGAGAGGAGAAGGTTCTAAAAATTTGTACTTTTGTAATTTGTTATGTTCACCCTTAGCTATTAGAGGAGAATGAAACCGTGGGGAAAATCAATTTTGATGAAAAGAGAGGATAGAGAGAAGCAATTTTTAAAAAGTTCCATCAAAATCGGTTACAAAATGAGAAAGTTATGAAAGTTTGAAAAGTCTCAAAAGTCTCAATTTACTTTCTATGGCGATCCTCAAATTGGCAATGTTGCTTCAAAATAACAGGTTTAGTAGTACAACTCTCCATATGTTTTGTACACAAAATTTCATATTTTCCCTGGTTTATCTCTCAAGGTGCAGCTTGTCTCCTTAGCTCAGGATATATCATGGGGAAATGTATTTGACACAACATACATGTATGTTGAGTTCACAAAAAGACAAGCAGCATCTTTAGAGATAATGGAGAAAATATAAAATTTTGTATACAAAACATATTGAGAGTTGTACTACTAAACCTGCCATTTTGAAGCAACATTGCCAATTTGAGGATCTCCATAGAAAGTAAATTGAGACTTTTCAAACTTTCATAACTTTTTCATTTCGTAACGATTTTGATGGAACTTTTTTTTAATTGCTTCTCTCTGTCCTTTCTTTTTATTAAAATGGATATTTCCCCAGGGTTTCATTCTCCTTTAATTGTATGTCCATGTCCAATTTTCATGGCAGTTAAATAACTTTCCTCTTTCCTAACCTGCTGTGCATCACTCATTTCATTTCCTTTTAGCTTTACTTTGTTTTTGTTACTGCTATTTGTTTTAGTTTTGTGTGATGTTCTGTTAAGTCTTCATTTGCTAACTTGCTGTCTGGTTTTTGATAATTATGTTTGATTGTAATCCTAACGTGTAAGTACAAATGTTTACATTAAATTTTGTATCCACTGCTTTTAAAGGGACCTATCACCTTAAAAAAAGAAGAATAGTATGTACATCTTTTATTAACAAAATCAGCCTCAAACCTTCACCCAGCATTTTTTTTTTTTTTTTTTTTTTTTTTTTTTGTTATGTACTATCTGTACACAAATTTTTATTTTCTAAGGGTTATTGGTCCCCCCCTTTGAGTGAACCTCAATCTCTTTGGAATGAAATGTTGCATATCCTTTCTCTAGTCTGTTAAAACTCATAGACAGTCTCGGTAGCAAAAATCATACTGGCAAGAAACTTATCTGAAATAGTCACAAACTATTCTCCTTTTATCATAAGACATATGTACGAGATTATTTAACATGCCATTCATGATTTCGAACAAATTTTAGCGTAAATATCTATAAGAAACGCTTGGTAACGGCTTTTCACTGCCTCATGCTAAGACCATATCCACCTGAAGGTTCCCCGCACAATAAACCCAGCGCTTCGCATTATGTGTAGCGTATTCTACACACACAGCAATCCTCATGTAAGTAGTGCGTGTGCGGCCGTTGTTTGAATTTACATCCCCTCTTTTTGGGGCCAGGGATTTTTATTACTTTTCACCTCTCATTCGATAAATATTTCACTTGAGGAGGAAAAAACTTCACAGCATCTTAGTTATGTTAGTACCCTGCTGTTTATTAAGTAAAATCAAAAAAATTTCACGAAAAGTTTTTGAGGGCTTCCCAAAACTGTTACCTTTAACGAGTTTTGTTGAATGCCAATACTGTAAAACCAGAAATGTTCGCGACATGAAACTTTCGGGAACTGTATATGACAGCCATTTTCACAGCAAGAAACTTTCGCGATTTGCAAAAATTTAGTGTTTTGTCCATTATGTTTCAATGATTTCGCGGCATGAAACTTCGCGAATGTGAACCATTCGTGAAATTCATGAACATTAAATGCGCATGGAAGTTTCTGGTTTTACATTGCTCATTATGATCAACAGCGATTAATTTTGTTTTGCTTTTTTCTCGTCTCAGGTGAGTTAGGAATCACGGCAGATACGGCACAGTCCAGTGAGGCATCCCCCTCTAAGCCCAACTGGTGCAACATCTGCCAGAAGACCATCCCCGGTCGTCTTGCCAGGCATATGTTAACCCACAGTGATGTCAAACCATTCCAGTGCACCCAATGCGAGAAGGCTTTCACCCGCTCCGAACACCTCAAGAGGCATCTCGAAGTCCACGCCCGGAGAGGAGAGTTCAGTGGGGTGCAGTCAAGACCCTGAACTGGCGGCAAGGGGTTCGGTTGAAACACTGTAGATTTGAAATAATCGAGGGCTCCACACTAATTGATTGCGCAGGGGGTCGGTATTGAAATTTCAAAGACTGTACGTATAGGAACTCCATTTAAATTGTGGATATTTGGGTGTCCGGAGTGAAAATTTGAGCGCCCATGCACCCCAGAATCCTGATGTGCGCCAGATCCCCGTCATTGCTTAGCCCCCTTGTATTCCTTCACCATGTATATACGTTGTCCTAAAATGCTTGTAGGAACAATTTAGCAAGTTGCGTGTTGGTTATGTGTTGAAAGTGAAATTTTCTTTGTTTTAACAAGGTGTTTTTCAGTCCAGACCACCTCAGATCGGTTTCCAGAGGTTCTTTCCAGGAACAGGCAATTCGGTTGGAGACAGTGAAGGGAAAAGAAAGTTTGGTTGAATTTGTGTAACATTAGACCAATTCTTGTGTGTTGTTCTGTTTCTATCCATTGTGACAAGGTTCTTGTCTGTTTGTCATACTATCAAAATGGAATAATGGGTGTCACGTCTCTCCAAGGCTGTTGTCAGGTCAGAGTATACCGAGACATCTCAGGCCTTGCCAAGAGATAGTGAATTTTTGTCGGGTTCAGTTAACACCCTGAGGTGAGGTAGCAATTTTTGACACCATAAGTGTTTATTGAGAGAAGAAAATGGAGAGGTCAACTGTCTTTGCCCAGCTCAGGCGAAAATACAGCGCAGACTCCTCAATTTCTATGAATGGCACGATTGCCTTCCCCAAGATATGATGTTCATGGAGCATGCTGTGATACCGAACATATCCCGGAAATCATATTTTGATAGTTTTCATAGATTTTTAAATAAAGTTTGGTGGCAAATTGCATGATTCCCAGTCGGTACAGATTATTTTGTACTTCTACATCTTGTAAATGTTTGTTTTACACGCTGCTTGCAATCCATACATCTCACGACTTCCTCGAATGGAAGGTACATGTAATAAATAATAATTTTGCATGTACTTGCTTTAAGGGCTGTTCAAATGGTATTTTAGAATTGATAAAATATGGCTCAATGCCAGCAAATATCAGTAACAGTCTAGTAATAATGCTATTTGTGTAAGATATGCTGTAAAGTTTAGTAATTAGTAATAGAAGTACTACATGTATGTGTTCATTCTGTACAATCGGGTGTTAGAATTTTCTCATTTCAAATGTGCACCCTTTCATCGTTGCTTTTATTTCATCAACTTATTATAAATGTATACATAGTATTAAAAAGGAAATATGTTTTGATATTGGACTGCTTATGAATTCAATTTGACTTCATTTCATGTACAGTATTCAAGATTTTACACTTTCCTTTGAATGCTTAAATCAATTTATAATCAAGTTTGCATGAACGTGGTACCACAGATTTTGTATTTTCGCAGATAAAAACAAATGTAAAGGAGTAGCTTTAAGATGTTTATGTTTTCACAATATTCAACATGACTTGTTTACTGTGCAAAAACTCTCAAAAATAGGAAACAAAGGAAATATTATTACTCAATTGGCGATAAAATGCTCTTAGAACGACAGCTAACAGACTTCAATTACTGTATTGTATTGCCTACCTAAAGAAACCGTTTTCAGATTTGTCATTTATGTACCGTATGTCATGGTAGTGCTTACACATTACAGAAAATAAGGCACAAACCTATGTAAATTGGCTTAGAGTGATCTTTTTATAGTCTTTGGAATCATGTTCTTTCGTGAAGACCACTTCTTCACCCTTCGTAATCTTATTTTCCACAAATCAATCCCACTTACCCATTGTGCTTGTGAATTTATTTTGACAGAATGTAAAAAAAAAAAAAAAAAAAAAAAATCTAGACAACTCAGATGGCATTATCGCAGTGACAAAATAAATACATTGGGAGCAGTAAGCATTTTAGCACTTCAAAAGAGCAAATAATTTTCAATTGATATCAATCGCAACTCTGAGATTGGAAATTTGCGATTGATTGGAGGACTTGCGATCAATTCAATCAATCACAACTCTTTATAAGACGGGGCCCTGTGGTAGGTTGAAAAGGAACTCTGGCGAAAACAAGGAAATACATTAAAAATCATTGTGATTAAATCTTGCTTCCACTATAGAAAATCCATAAGGAACTCCTGTAAAACAAAAAATATTTTTTACACCTGCATAAACAGAGTATACTTCCTTGTTGAGTGTGTATACATTTGCTTTTCGTGTACATGTACATATTACTGTGTTTGTTGATAATTTGACTGTTATCTGTTGTTTTAAAGTGATTTGGTAACTTTGTAGAGGCTTGATAAAATCTGAACTGCCTGGCCTTACATGCTATCAGTGTATGTAATATGGTGTAAAAATGAAGCCCAGGAAAAAAAAGCACTTAAAAATCATCATGTGCTTCACAAAAGTAAACATATGCAAGTGACCGGAAATGCCAGACTCATTTTCCCTCATAGACTCAGTGTCAGACTAAAGCGTATGGCCATACGCTTTTGTTAATGGGAGTATTCAGTCATAGATATCTTAATAATAGCATTATATATTTGAAAACCTTTCTATGCCTGGCTATTTATTTGTCCTTCTGAACATCATTATACAAGACAGATATAAAAATTAAACAATTTATTAAATCAAGCCTCCACAAAGTTACTGAATCCCTTTAAAGATTGTATTTACTATACTGTAGGGGGGGGGGGCATTGTCTTTACAAATGTGAGTACGTAATATTGCTTACCAAGAGAAAACGATAAATGGAGGGTTCCAATATATAGTAAATACGTTTATGTGGGTCAGAATAATTTGCTGATTCAACAATCGACCTATTGCATGATAAATCGTTACGAATCACTTTAAAGGGTACCAATCACCAAAAATAATTTTGCTCTGTATATTAGAGGTTTCATGTCATCATACCATATTCAAAATATGGGCTTCAAATATTAATTCTATAAAGAGATATTGCAATTTCATTTACACTCTCTATAAAAGCTTATAATAAGCGTAAAAGCGACTCGTGAGTAGACTACTCGACGCACCTGTACAAACTCGGAGTTCGGTTCCACGCGAGCATTTTCATGTTATCCTTTATTTCCTTCATACTCATTATCTGTTGACCTATAAAATACCAGACAAAATTCTGTAAGGTTGAATTTTATACTTTCTAGCTGTACACAAATTATTTTTTCAGGTGATTGGTACACTTCAAACCAGTTTGTCTCGAAATGTAGTTCTATTCCCAGAACTCAAGCTCTAACAGTTTATTGAACGTAATGACAGTTTGCGCTATGTCCATGGGCTTGCTGTTGAGTGTGTAAATGTGTGCTGGACAATTATAGATTTTGAAGCCTGGTTATGCAAAATGTGGGAATTTGTTTTATTATTTTTCAATATTTTTCTCTGATTTTAACAAACAACTACCTCTGGAAACGATTTACATACATGTATATTTTGTAAAACAGTTTGGGTTTTCTCAAAATTTCTTTGTCACTTTTTATTTCCTTCCTGACTTTTTTTCTTGTTGCTACTGCTTTTCTCTTGTTTTTCATGTTTTCTTTTGAACATATCTAAATTAATCTCCTCCCATTTCTTCAATTGTATAATTGTACTTATTTATACATTCATGTATTTATTTCATGATATATTTCATTTGCTCATCTTTACATTCATTTCCACTGTGAATTCATATTCACTCATTATGAGGAAGTGTGAGGACATTTCCTCAGTCTTTTTTTTACTCTAAGCACCCTTCGATGAGCCATTATTATATAAGTTGTATTCCATTAAAGGCTAATTCTTAGAAACAGTTTCTTGCCATGTCTAATATTATGTCTATTAAAATGGGTAAGTCTGAGGCATCTTATGCTGTATGTTACTGACTACAAAGAGTTGAGTTAACCTGATGATTATACATGTACACTGTACTATGTTCATAGCCTCAATAGAGCTTAGATCATACCAAATAATATGAGAAATTAAATGTTGATATTTATGATGTCCCACGTCCATTATACCTGGTAACATTCGATATACGATCAGAAATATTTGCGACTTGAAACAGCGCATTGTCAATGATGACTGCTTTCGTGGCACAAAACTCACACAAATTACAAAAATTTAGTGTTATGACATGTGTGATTAATCTACTTCACGCCATGAAACTCTCGCAAATCTGGACGACTTTCAAAATCAAACGTTTCTCGCAGGCTTAAGTTACTGGTTGTAGAGTACATGTATAGAATTCAAAGTACAAAATACTTAGTACTTGAGACTTACCCAAATACAGTCAAATGTATTTGTAAATAATTTTCCCACATGTTCTTGCACATAACTCAAAGTTCTAAAAGGATTGTTTATGATTGTTTAAATGTTTACATATGTGTTTGTTGAAGTTACCTCTTAATTATTTCTTTAAAGCATCGTCTCCAAAATGCAATTGTGTCATACTAGACCAATTCACTAATTTATTCAAATTCATGCTTCTCTTGAGAACCCTTTATCATGAGCTATTTAATTCACCCACTATGTTTGACAGCATCTCCATGAAAAGAATCAATATTGTATACATTATCTCTTTGTTATGTCAGGCAAGCCTCTAGCAAGCTTTTCGGTAATTAAGGGTAACTTCTGTCCAAGAAGTATAATTTGAATGAATTTGTCTGTGTAGAGACCATTGTGAATTCAGAATTTTATACCATGGCATTTTCACAGGTGTGTCAACTTTGTTGATGCACTTGCTTGCTTTATTTGGAAGGTTCATGCATATCTGAATATATATGAATCTGATGAATATTCATGTCAAGACTGGGTTGATTAGTCTTTGCATAGAATTATGCTATCTACATATTTGCATATGCATAACAAGTACATGTATGAATAATCAAGACATCAAACAGCAAAGTATCAGTGGATTTAAAAAAAATTTTTTTTGCTATACTCTGAATTACTGAGTTAAATTGTGAATTGATGGAGAAAAGTTTTTTTTTTTCTTTTTTTTTAGTTATGAGATTGTGTATAAAGTATTGATTAGTTGTTGATTTAGGCATTAAAAGATAAAGTTATTTCTGATACTTTGTGTACTTGGATTCTTTGCTCATGTCTGTAGAGAAAGTGAGTGAGGGAGAAAGAGAGAGACAGAGAGAGACAGGCAAGGGGGAGGGGTGCAAGAAAAGACAGAGAGAGAGAAAGAGAGGGTAGAGTGCTAGTGTGTGGATGTAGAGCTAAATAGAATGATATTTACAGTGGAAGAGATAGATTTAAAACGAAATAGGGGAGCAAGAAAAAGAAAATATACATGTATATGATAGGTCTACATATTAAATGTAAAGAAAGAAATAACATCCTGAGAATGAGGAAGATGATGAAGCCAGGAATAGAGAATACCTGTATTACATTCCATGGAAGAGAAAGAGAAGGGAAGTCATTTGTAAAGAAAACAGAGAGGGAGAAAGAGAAAGAAAGGAAATGGGGAAGAGAGAGAAGACAGTGTGAGTAGAGAGAGAGAGTGGAGACGGATGGTGAGAGAACCCCTCGTCGAAAACATAATTAAAAAAAGAAATAGAAGGGAAAGAGAAGGGAAGTCTTCTGTAAAGAAAACAGAGAGAAAGAAAGAAGGAAATTGGAAAGAAAGAGTAGAGGTCGAAAGGAAAGACAGAGTGATAGAGTAGAGAGAATGAGAGTGGAGACGGACGGTGAAAATTTTAATTGGAGTAATTTATCTACTCCCTCTCAACTCTGAATATGCATTTTTGCTTGGGGTGATGGTTTTCTTTCTTCTTAGCATTTTTTTTTTTTAATTCATTTTTTTCCTTATTCATTTATTATTATTATTATTTATTATTTTTTTATTTATCTGTTTACTTTATTTTTTAATTTTTTTCAATTTAATTGTTTTTTAAATTTTTATTTATTCATTTATTTATTTATTTTTTTTTTTTTTGGAGGGGGGGGGGTGTTCAGTTATTTCTTGTTTTGTCTCTTCTGCCTTATTCATCTCTCTCTCTCTCTAGTTTCCTAAGTCATCCTCTTTAATTGTAACTCATTCTCAGAGGCGGCAGAACGACGGGCTCGGACAATGGAAGTGGGGGGGGGGGCACCCTTTGTCCACCAAACAAAAGGTGCCCCCCCCCCCCACTTCCATTGCCCGAGCCTGTCGTTCCGCCACCTCTGCTCACTCTCCCTCAAACGTGTGATGTCTGTTTCTCTCTTTGTCTTCAAAACCATCTGTCCCTCCTAGCATGCCCAGCAGTGGCATTCTTAAAATTAACCTCTCCATCTCTCTTTCTCTCTCCCTTCTTCACTTTCTTTCTCTTTCTCCCTAACCTTTTCTTTCCATCAATTTTTTCTGTCTTCTTGTTCTCTGGACTGTGCATTTTACATGTCTACTGTTTTGTTTGTTTGTTTTTCTTTGCTTTTCCCCATCATAAAATCTAGTCTCTGCGATTACTCGATTCAATAGACCTGTTCACAAAGTTATTCAAATTTATGGATGTTTCTTTCCTTGGGGACCTGTAGTAACGAGGTATTCCATTAACCTGTTATTAATGAATGAACTACAGTACTTGGAATTCAGTTTGCATACTTTACTTGTTACCATGTCTGACAAGCCTCTGACAAGCTTTCAGGTTGTTGAGAACAACCTTTGTATTAAAAGTATGCATAAAATTTGAATATATTTGTGAACAGGTCTATTAGACAATCAACATGTGCATGACATCATGCATACCTGTCAACATTCCAAATTTAGGCAAATTTAGGCAAATTTAGGAACACAGCACAGTTTCCATGCTTTTCTCAAAAAGTTTTCAGAAAAGGAAAAATCAAGGGTTCTGTATAATTGCTTAAAGGCAAATACAAAAAGACAATGAAGTGTTGAGAAGGGGGGGGGGGTGGGGTCATTCCTACAAAATAGGAATGGTCGGATATTACAAACATGGTAAATGCATATGGACTACCAAAAAAAAAACACCAAAAAAAAAAATATCCTTTTTCTGCTCAAGGAATTGATATTTTTTTTATTCAATACTTATTTTTTCTTGCAAAAAGATTGCAATGCATACAGTTATTCACTCCATGAATAAATACATACACAACTAGAAAATAAAGCACCAAGAATTTTTCCCAACCTATGCTACTGTTAAAAAACAGAAACTCAAACCACACACATTATACAAACACTGAAGGCTGTATTCTCAGAAGATGCTTAAATATCTAGGCCAGGTTTAAAGATAAAGTTGAGTTCTGGTCATGAGCTTGAATTGTGAAAGAAACTGTCTCAAAGCAATTGGGAAAGGTTGATATATAGCACATAAGAATTGGTGTATGCTGTAAAGTTTTGGAATCACTAAAATGATAAGAAATTGACTCAATCCTGCTGAGAGCCACATGCACTGCACACAGAAATGTGTATATAGGACTACACACAAATGTTTGGCCCGAACATTTCAGCTGTTTCTTGTCATATTTTGAATGTCAGAGCATTTGAAGAGCAATACTTTTCAGGGTACATATCTACTATGATAATCTTCCAAACTAACGAAGATTTTACCTTTCCCAGAACTCAAGCTTCCCTTTAAACCCAGCCTAAGTGCATAAATTTAGTCCATCGATTTATGGAGTGCCAAATGTCAACCTCATCATCCTGCACAAATCTTCATTAATCTCTAAATAAATTAAAATTTGACTCGAATATCGATTTCTCATTGTCATTATAATATGACCAAATAAATTTGTTTCTTTTATTTTGTGACATAACTGCAATAATTTTAGGTCGACACTTGGCCTTCCACAAAGCAGTGGAGTATTGTAAATCCAGACACTTTCTCGCGCACGAAATGTTCGCCAATTTCCCCGAATTGGTTGAGATTTGGGAAATTTACTTGCTGTGAAATAATTTAATTACAACTGACACAACACTGAATTTTCTTGCTGTAAAAATCACTGTGGGGTACAATTTGGGAAAGCTTCATGTCGCGAGCATTTCTGGTTTTATAACAGGTTTATCTAGGATTAACTCAAGCTGCTTTCAAGGATGTGCACCGTAATTAATATCTCTATATTAATATCTATTCAATATGTGCAAGTATGTGCAAGAGTGCACCATGCAATCTGACGCTAATTGGCTCATATCAATGCAAGTGTGTACACATGCAACATGTGATCCGACATCAGCTGACGTTTCATAAAACTTGTCATCGATGACAAGATGCAATAACTGTTACAAGCTACTGAAATCCTTGCATCTGACTGGCTGAGAGCAAATTTGTCGGTATAAATCACTGACAAGACACTTGATGAAACACCCCCCTGGTGTCACATGCATGTTCACCTGTTCTACTTATTTTACATAACAGCAGTGAAGGGATGTTCTTTTGTCTACCAGAGCCACTGTGAAGGGTAGAATGAGGAGTTGTTTATTTTGTCCACTCTCTTTGTCCATCATGTTCGTAGTAAAGCGGGGGGAAATTGTCGCTGGAGCGAATGTCAGTGCACCGTCATAAAATCATATAAATACAAGTTTTGAGGAAAGGACACTTTGGCAAAAAAACCCAAATGTACATGATATAGCAGTTTCCTCGCTTTGGTCTTCTCAAATCATGTTACAGTGAAATACATTGTACAAATCAATTGTGACAAATCACTTTAAATCAATCCATAGAATGGAATTCAATATACGAATCTGAATGTTGTACATACAAAAACAATTATAAGCTAGTCATTTGAAAGCTCTAAACAAACATTTACAACAGAACATATTCTTATTACACTATGAACACAATTTCAGTTTAGTGTAACTAAAGGGAAACTTCAACCTGGTATTAAAGGGCAATCCAACCTTGGTAATAAGATGATCTGTGTGAAAGCAGAAAAATAAGAAAAACAGGATGGTGAAAGTTTGAAAGAAATCTGACATTGTGATCTCATTTTTCAAACATCCATAACTTTCTTAGTCCTTGTCAGACTGACAAGGACTAAGAAAGTTATGAATGTTTGAAAAATGAGATCACTACATCTACGTGAATCTCAAATTGGCGATTTGGTAAGTCAATTGTGACATTTTTGTGGACAACTCTCCCATTTGTCGTACACAAAAATATCATTGATTTGCGGTTTTCTTCGAGGCGCTTTTACCCTCGGGGCTGTACTCAAAATATATTGGAGACAGCATATTGTTATAGGTCTTCATGAACGAAAAGATCCTACTGAGTAATGCATTTTGAAAAAAAAAGTGACATTTTAGTCATTTTGTGTGTTAGAGCAAGTGGGGGAGTTGTCCACAGTTACATCACAGTGACATTACCTATTCGGCCAATTTGAAATTCCCATAAGCATAGTGATTACAACTTTCAAAAATTCATAACTTTCTTATTGCTTGTCCGATTTCGTTCAAACTTTCACCAATCTGCTTTTCTGATTTTTTCTCTTTCTTTCAAAGCAACTTGCTATTAAGGTTGGATTTCCCTTAAGTTAGTCTTAAAAGAAGCAGATAAATGAAAGTTTGAGCAAAATCCGATAAGAAATAAGCAAGTTATGAATTTTTGAAGTTGTAATCAATCAAACTTAAATTGGAACTATGTGATGTATCTTGCGAGCTCCTCTCCCATGAGCTCTGCATACAAAAATTTATAAATTTACCTTCTTTTTTTTGGATTTTTGATGAGGGAATAGATTTGTATCATAAAGGTACACCTCTGAAGTTTGAAGAAGAAATCCTGGCACAGTGATAGCCAGTCAAAGCGAAAGATTTTGCTGAAGATCATCATCCAAATTTACCATTAATAGACAGACACCAAAATGAATAAATTCATTGTAATTATATACATGTCGTAACTCATAAGCAATATTAATCCTCCCAAAATATGTAGTGGAAGGTCTTGTTTTGTGGCAAAACAATTAATTATCTAATCCATTGGAAAGCAGTCATGGAAATGTTTTAATGAAAAATGACTTTCAATTAACTACATTAGCTCACAAATTTTCCTTGCCATATACAATATTTCTTTGTTCTGCAGATGCTTGGCACTGGTAAATAAATAACTGAATACACAGGAAACTTGAGAGCTCCGATACAACAAGATTTCTGATATAAATGTAACAAGGCAACTTTGCTGGTACCAGGTCTTTGTGTTCTTTACGTGATACGGTATAAGGAGATTCCCGATATAACAAGGTAATTTTCATGGTCCCAAGGTCCTTTTGATAGCGAGTTCACACTGTATCTACAAATTTCATTTTTTTGAAAAAAAATGTTTCACTCCAGAAGTTTCTTGCTGACCATCACTTTGAAATGTTTTATTTTTTCTTCATAGACCCCTAGTGCTAGTGTTAAAGAGTATCTTGAAAGGATCAAATCCTTTTGTTTTTCTTTCCGATGAATTCAGCCAATAGGCATATGCTGTCAAACCTGCTTAAGCAACCACCCACCTGTATAGAAAGACCACTGTCTATGATTTTTGTTTCCCTTGAAAAGTGTTTCTCATTGAAATGTGTATTAAAGGAACCTGTACATAAAGACCATCTGCTCATAAAGACCGCATTTCTTGTCGCCCTTGAGCGGTCTTTACATGTACAGGTTTTACTGTGTATGGAATGTTTAGAAAGACAATAACAAAGGCACAGGTTTAAAGGGTTGAAGATAATTATTCAGACAACTGCCTGCAGTGCATGACAATTAAAAAAGCCATGGTACAGAACAGTGAGTAGGTTTAGGCGCCTTTGTTGTGAACAGCTCCCTCTTGTGACCTTTACATGACATTCATGCACTCTAAAAATGATTTCTATTTTGCTGCAGTGGCTTCTTTGGGGCACTTTGCCGAGGGAACAAGCCTTAAAGATAATGTTGAGTACTGGTTATGCGATGACACTGTGAAAGAAACTGTCTCCACGCAGTTAGGAAAGATTGATTCATTTGATTGTGTCTGCATAAGAATTGGTGTATAGTGTGAGGTTTTGGAATCATCAAAATGATAAGAAATTGACCCAATCTTGCTGAAAAACACATGCACTGCACACAGAAATGGGTATAATGCACTTTACCCACTGTGGTATGAATGTTTGGCCCCGAACGCTTTAGCTGTTTCTCGTCATATTTCGAATATGACAACATTTCAAGAGCGATCCTTTACAGGGGACATTTTTACTATGATGTTCTTCCAAACTGACATAAAAGGAATGAGAAATCTCACAAATTATTTTTCACCTTTCCCAGAAATCACCCTTCTCTTTAAGGGGAACTTTTCCATATATGCAAGCAGTCTTCATCTAGCTCATTAGATTTTTGTTTTCCTCAAAATCCATAAAGGCTCTATAAACATAGATCCGTGTACTATATGTGACCAGGCACCACAAAACCACCAAAAAGTCGCCAGATATGATTTTTTAGTTAAGGTCTGATTCTGAAAGAGGAGATTCTCAGCTTTAAAAATGATATATGACTCATTAACATTGGATGTTCCTGACTCATTTTACAAAGAGTAGAATGCACAGGCCCTCAGAATGTTACTTCCGAGAAATAAGGGTTTAAAGTTTGCAGTCTATTGAAGCACTTTGACTTGCAAGGTGTTGTGCTAAGGTGACAAAAGGAGGATTAAATCTCAACGAAAATTTTTATGAAGGGATTATCAGATTGTCCTAAAACTTGGCATACTAATTAAGCATATCCTGTTCATTAAAGTGCACAAGTATCAATACAAGAACGTACTCTGTTAAAAAGTTATGGGAGATCAAAATGAGACAAGTATTCAGGGTCGTAGAAAAAAGTAATACAACAAAATCCAGAGAAGACACACATAAGTCTAATAAAAAAAAACTGTCAAAAATACCACTTTTACATTGTTTGGTGCCTCTAAATTTTAGATTACTTAGAAAAAATTATACTCTTTCAGGAAATACCCAAAACTAAAATTTGACCATGTCAACCCAAAACACATTGATTGAGCTCTAACTGAAAATCACACAGTGCGACTTTTTGGTGGTTTTGTGGTGCCTGGTCACATATAGTGAAACATAATCCAATGAACATGGGACATTCTGCCAAATACGATAACAGAAACATTAATAACAGCTACATCTTAGGGTTGCCAGATAGAATAGACATGCCGACCTGATAACTATCTACTAAGATCGTGTTTGTGTACGCAACAAATGCCTGCAATATGACCTGAAAGTATACTGCTAGAGCCTGAATTAGGGATTTTGCCTGAGAACTGGCATCTCTGTACATTTACATGTATATTGCGCACATATCCATCCCAGATGACGCACAATGCACCTACACAGTACAGTGACAAATTTCTTTCGACCAAGGAAATTACTTTCTTGTATTGAAACCGTGTACAGGTTAAAAAAAACAATAGAAAACAAAGAATTAGGACTGGCAAATTCAAGAGTTTGTTATAATGTTCTTTACAAAGAGGTTCCATTGTACTTCTTCTACCCTGGATTTAGCCCAGCTACCCTACGGCACTCAAAGCATTCAAGGAACAATTTTCTACGAGGTACTTGCTTACTACACCTGGGTGGAGAGCGGCAAATGTGTAGTAAAATGTCTTGAAAGCGGAGGTTAGCGCCGCAGCTGGGACTCGAACTGCTATGCATGTGATCCACAGTCTTGAGGCTTGTCCACCAGACCATGACACCTCTATCATGAGTACGCTACACCTGGGTGGCGAGTGGCAAATGTAGATCAATGCCTTGATAAAGAACATGCATGCAGCAGCTGGGGCTAGAACCATGAACCATTTGATTCACAGTCTGGTGACATATCCAATAGACCACAACACTTCTACAGCGAGTATGCTATACCCGGGTGGAGAGTAGCAAATGGAAATTATGTCTTGCCAAATGACGTTGGTGCTAAGGCTGAGTATCGGACCATAAACCATGTGATCTGCAGTTCGGAGACGTATTCATCGGATACAAGAGGCCTTTCTACAGAGCTGACACAAAGATCCTTTGGCTTGAAAGTAAAGGGGTTCTAAATCTACCGATTGTCCCTTGCACTGGAAAGCGGAAGGGATGTGAGAAAGAAGAGGGGGTGGGTGGGGACGGTAGACGGGCGTCATATATACCCCACTGGATCCAGCATCCCTTCCCAATTTGGCTTGCAGTAGCAGCGGACTTGGTTGACAGTACCTGTATCATGGCTGATGAAAGAAGAGAGAGAGAGAGAGAAAGAGAGAGGGAGGGATAAAAATGGTAAAAATGCATCAAGTCCACCCTGCTATTTAGTTGATTTAAACATAAGCAGAAAAATGAAAGAAACAGATTTGTAAAAATATGAGCAAAATCCAATAAGAAATAAGAAAGTTATGAATCTTTATGAAGTTGTAATCAATCAAACACAAATTGGCAAATCTATGAGTATCTTGTGAGCTCCTCTCCTAATTGCTTGCCTCAGTAAAGAAAATTTCATAATTTTTCATTTTCTTACTATATGAGGAAGGAATAGATTTGTTTTATACAGGTTTTGTGTAAAAACATTTCCAATTTGTATTTGTTTGATTACAACTTCAAAAATTCATAACTTTCGTATTTCTTTAATTTTTCAGCTTCTTTAAAATCAATTTGTACGTTAAGAAATCCATTTAAATCTATCATCAAAATTTTGACACCACTGTCTTTCCTAAGAGGCCTCTGCAACACATATCATAATACACTCTAGGCAGATGTGTGCATATCCACTTTGATATACTTTTTTTTTTTTAAATTTCTGAGTGATAAAAGATGACAAAATGTAAGCTTTTATTCTACTGGACCTCTGTTACCAAGTTGACACGATTTGAGCTTTAGTGTGGTTTGTGTCTGGCTCGCCTCCAAACATTCAGTCTGGCAAGTTTGAGACTGGTTCTGGTTCCGAGCTCCAGAATTAATCACCAAAAATATCATCCTCATCAACATCCTCATCATCATCATCAACATCATCACCATCACTACAATCACCATCATCATCATTATCATCTTCATCAACATCATCACCATCATCACCATCATTACCTTTATCATTATCATCATCCTCATCATCATCAACATCCTCCTCATCATCATTATCATCAACATCATCATCATCAACATCATCACCATCATCACCATCATCCTCATCATCAACATCATCATTATCATCATCAACATCATCACCATCATCCTCATCATCAACATCATCATCATCATCATCAACATCATCATCATTATTCTCATCATTATCATCATCATCACCATCATCATCATTATCATCATCAACATCCTCCTCCTCATCATCAACATCATCACCACCATCAAACTCACCCAGCCATAGGCACAGGTATATCACTACAGTGATACTGGTAGGGATCGGGTACGTAGTCCGACTCCATGGCGATGCGGGCTTGTTCCAACTCATCTTCCATCTTCAAACGGTTTTCCTGAGGGAGCGCCCAGTAGTCGTTACTCTCAACTTCCATAGACTGAAAGAATAAAATGTAATACATTTTATTGCAAATATGCACCATCATCATTTTCTTTCAAATCATATTTCCTTTCAAATACATAGAAAAAAAATAATAATATGAAAAGTTTGTACGTTCATAAAGTTTTATCAAGAATGACTGCCTTCATAAAAAAACAGTGAAGCCATATTTTACAGTGAATGGCTCCATGATAACAAATTTCATTACTAAATGAACATTTACTTTAACACTTAGTGTCAGATGCATGCAAGATTACAAGATATATAACATTAATAAATTTACATAAACCTTGAGCATTTTCCCCCAGATGCATAAATTTGTAAATATTAACATCCTTAGAAATGACCTACCTTCATGTATTGGAGTTGTGATTGTAGCTTATCTGCTTTGGCCCGAAGTGATTCCTGTCTCGCCTGCTCTAGCTCCGGAGTTCTAATTTGTTTCTGGGAAGGCAAGCATAAATTAGCACTTGAAATATCATCACAATCAAAATAATCTCCATCATCTTTTTCCTCCTCCTCATCAGCTTCTGCATTTTTTCAGTCAAGATGAAATTTGTTAGGCTAATATTCTTCTTAAATTAATGCAGGGCTCGACACTAACTGAAAATTTTGGTGGTCCAGTTGGTCCTCCAAATTTGACTTATTTTCATTTTTGGTGGACCACACTCAATTTTGGAGGTCCACATTAAATAATGAAATAAATAAGATTTTTTTTCAAACGTTTAGAATTATTTGTTTGTGGTATTGTTATCAATTTCATGACATGTGCTTGACCTTTCACTTTCACGAACTGTATGTAAAAACGCCGTAAGTTTCGCGTATTTTGCGAGCTGATGTTTGGATGCAAATTTCACAGCTCGCGAAAATATTCCCATTTGATTAACAACTGCACTAATTTGCGCCGCAAAAAAAAGTGAAGCCTGAGAAACCAGACCTCAGATCGCTATGATCAGGGAGGTGATGATGATTGAAGCATAAATTTTCACCTTAATCTGCTCTTATAAATTGCTAGCACTTAATGTACATAAATTCTGCTACATAAAAGTTGGTTAGACACTTCAAAAATTGACTTGAATTTCACTTTTATTCTAGCTCCGAGCTAAAATGTTATGCCTTAATTCATTCTCCAGTAGAAGACATTTATATTCTTTCATTTAATATAATTTTTTATTGAATTCCTGTTGCAATAATTCAGATTTGGTGTCAAATTATTGAATTTCTTCAATTATTCTTCATTCTCAAGTACATGTGTATAGTCACATGACCAATGTTCGTGATCGCGATCGCAAAAATCTGCTATCGCGATCGCGATCGTAAAATCTGCTATCGCGATCGCGAATTTGAGTCACGTGACTTAAAAGTGTTTGAGAAGGAAGGATATTCAGAGAAATTCAATATTTTGACACCAAAACCAACTTTTTGAAATAGGAATCTAACAAACAAGTGAATGAGTAAATTACGCAATGCGTAATAAATGTCCCCGCCGGAAGTGCAGATCTGTGGAAATTAACTAGCCTGAACCTTAAAACTTCAGTGAAAAACTTTAGTGAATAAAATAATAATGTTACTGCATGCAAAAGAAGAGAATACCAACAATGCATGTATACAACTGAAATATAAAACATGAAAACATTATGAACCTTCAGCCATTTTGAATAAATTTGCATAAATTTGCATGAATAATGAATTTCAAAATTCTGTGTAGAAGTTTGGAAGCCCCCACCCAGCCCTATCAGATAAAACAATCGGAATCAAAATCCGATGTGAAATAGAGGAGAAGTAGCATTTTTCGTCAATTTTGAATAAATTTCCATAAATTTGCATAATTAATGAATTTCAAAATTCTGTGTAGAAGTTTGGAAGCCCCCACCCAGCCCTATCAGATAAAACAATCGGAATCAAAATCCGATGTGAAATAGAGAAGTAGCATTTTTCGTCAATTTTGAATAAATTTGCATAAATTTGCATAATTAATGAATTTCAAAATTCTGTGTAGAAGTTTGGAAGCCCCCACCCAGCCCTATCAGATAAAACAATCGGAATCAAAATCCGATGTGAAATAGAGGAGAAGTAGCATTTTTCGTCAATTTTGAATAAATTTGCATAAATTTGCATAATTAATGAATTTCAAAATTCTGTGTAGAAGTTTGGAAGCCCCCACCCAGCCCTATCAGATAAAACAATCGGAATCAAAATCGGCCAAGAAATGACGGAGAAGTAGCATTTTCTAACATTTGAGCACACACGGACAGACGGACGGACGGACGGACGGACGGACACACACACACACACACACACACACACACACACGCACACACGCACACACGAACGGAGCCCGTTTCATAGTCCCCTCGCGAACTTCGTTCGGCGGGGACAAAAATCAAATTAAATAAAATAATACAAATGTCTTTTACTAGAGATCGAATTGTGGCATGAGGTTTCAGCTTTGAGCTATAATTAAAGTGAAATTTAAGCCAATTTTTTGAAATGTCTAACCAACTTTTACATGGCAGAGTTTATGTTCAAATTAAATGCAAGATGTCAAAATTTAATTTGAACAATCATGTTACACAGTACATGCACATCACAAGCACTCGCTGTTTATCTTCAACACGCGAATGTTTTGTGAAAATGTGTGACGCATTTGAACATCGCGGTGAGCTTTTTCCTCGATTTGGGTGGGGATCGGCGATTTAAAAATCTTTGGTGGTCACCATGTGACCTCCATTTCCTTGTTTTTTTTTTAATTTGGTGGTCCAACACATCATTTTGGGGGACTTTGACCTCCGGACCTCCGCTAGTGTCGAGCCCTGATTAATGTCAACTTTCAGACTTAAAGTGATTTGGTAACTTTGTAGAGGCTTTACATGCTACCAGTGTATGTAATATGGTGTAAAAATGAAGCCCAGGGGGGGAAAAAGCACTTGAAAATCATCATGTGCTTCACAAAAGTAAACATATACAAGTGACCGGAAATGCCAGACTCATTTTCCCCCAGAGACTCAGTGTTAGACTAAAGCGTATGGCCCTACGCTTTTGTAAATGGAAGTATTAAGTCATAGATATCTTAATAATAGCATTATACATTTGAAAACCTTTCTATGCCTGGCTATTTATTTATCCTTCTGAACATCATTATAAAAGACAGATATCAAAATTCAACAATTTATTAAATCAAGCCTCCACAAAGTTACCAAATCGCTTTAAGTGCAAGGTAAGAAAAAATGAATGAATCAAAATAAACTTTTTGTTCATGGGCTCTTTAAAAACATAATTCTACATTGCTATAGTAAAGTAACATCTTGCTGCAGTATTTGTGTGGATACAGTGTACCTTTGTTTTTATTATCAGAGCTCTATTTGAGAGCTCCTCTCTGAACTTTTTTAGTGCTAACTTGCTAATATCACTCCCTGTTATTTTTTTTAAAAGCTGTTTCATACAGAACACAAGTAATACCTTTAACCTATTCAGAACAGAAACTATGAAAGGGCAAAATTTATCAGCTTCTCTTGAAATTGGCGCGGCTTGTGTTTTTATTTTATTGCAACATTTTTCATTTGTTAAAAAGTCACATCCTTGGAAAGAACACAGATTCGATGGAAACTGCATCAAGATGACCAAAATTGGTACGTTCTATAAAAAAAATAGTCATTTTTAACTGTCAATTATGTTATAAATTGAAGGATTTTATATTGATTACTTTCAATTTATCAACACCTGGCTTCAAACATCATATGGCAAGGCAACAAGAGCAATGTGTGCAGAAATTTTGGCTCTTTCTGCTCATGCATTTGGTTTATTCATTTGGGCTATAAATCAAAAGTTATGGAGAAGATCCATAAAATGTGGGCAATTATACCTCCACCACATCATCAAAACGACACCTAGATGACTCCACACCAACTGATTCTTGCCATTCCGGTACATATAATACTAAACCTCCACCACATCATCAAAACGACACCTAAATGACTCCACACCAACTGATTCTTGCCATTCGGGTACATATAATATTAAGCTTGGTCTGTCTTCGGTCTGGTCGGTGTGAACAGGGTATCACCCTGAAAGGATAACAATAAAGACTTTCTTACCATTAGTTGTCTTTGAAGGTTCTCAGGGCTCTGCCAGCAACTATTAGAATCTTGATCAATCTCTACCCTGGGGCTGCTTGGCAATGCCCCTTCGTCTCCTCCCCACCCTAGTCTCTCTGCCCCACCCCCTTGACAATGTCCAGCCTTCCCCCATCCTTCTCTATCCAGTTCAGCGTTGGCACCACCCTTGCAGGACCGGACCACGCTTGACCAACTGGCCAGCCGCCCATTCTGCCATGAGAGCCACTTATGGCTTTTCTCGTTGTCTGGTTGTGGCTCTTCCCTTGATCCCACATAATCTCTTTGGTGTTGGTGAAGGGACGGCGACATGTGAGGTACTTGGTGCTTGAAAGGTTGATGTGTGATGGCCGGGAAGGGCGTCTCTGGAAGGCCAATGCCATCCATTGTAGGGTCCGCTGACGGACACATCTTCTTGGCAACTGGACAAAACTGGGAGGTAAAAGAAAAGAAAAACTGCTGATTAAGAAAATATCAAGTTGCATTTGAAAACCATATCAAGAGAAGTTCACCATTTACAATGATTCATAATAGAACCTTATAAGTATAAGCACACATTTATTGTCCGGTAATGGAAATTCTTCTTCCACTGGTGATACAAACATAAGCAATAATAATAGAAAATTAGAATACACTATAAAAAAAAATAACGATAGGATACAATACAAACAATGACGATAGGGTACACTATAAACATGTATTTTATAGGAAGAAATAATGTATGTAAACAAAGGTTAAAAGAAAAAGGAAATCAATGGAGCAATACATAGAAAAATTCCAGAGATTAATTTACATAATATAACTCGGTCATATCAAATTTACAGTCATAAAACAAATGAATCGAACCTGTGAACTGAAAAAATACATTTTCACCCACCCATTCTTTATGTTTTTCTCTACTTTTCTTTTTTTCTTCCAATGCTCTTTTGGGGCTAATAGAGCTTTATCAAGTTTTCACTCCTGTGTATTTTATCAACTGAAACAAATGGTTGGATTATAAGCATGGAATTACATCATTTTCTCAACTAATTTGCTTATTATTCCACTGTAGGGGGGGGGGGGCATTTTTTTTAATAAATAAAAAAATGAATAAATATGCGTCAATAAATCAACAACAACAAAAAATCTATAAAAATATGAGCACCAATATTTTTATTCTTTATTTTATTGTTTGTATTTATTTGTTTTTATTTCAACCTTCTTTTTTTTTTGGGGGGGGGGGGGGGCCGGTGGGGAGACCTGGCCAATACTATACCTGATCATGTGGTTCTTCATCTTCACTGAATGTGGATTTCCTCTTAGTCCCATACATTCCAAAGAATGTCCTGGACATGTCCCACCTCGGAGGCAGCCCCATCTGATCACAAGAAGACACTTCCATCAGAAACGCTCTTGGAAATCTGTAAGTGTAAATAAATTAAAAGAAACATGTTTCAGTCATTCCAATCAACAGCAAAAAATATCAAGTTAAGTGGATACCATTGTCAATTTGTTTATAACCTTGATGTTTGGCTTAACCCTTTCAGGACAGGGATTACAGTATTTAAGGGCTAAATTGATCACATTTTGTTCTTTGAATTGGCAACAATAATATTTTTCTTTTAGTGCTACATGGTTCGAATAAGGTGTAATGTCTTTGAAAACAATATACATGGTTAGAAATTTGTTGAATAGTTGAAAGAAATTGCCAATTTTGATGAAAAACAATGATTTTAAACCTCTCAATGTGTTGCCAATTTAAGGATCTCAAAGCTTATTGTTTTTAAAATTCCTGGCATCAAACGCAATATGGTCATGCAATAAAAATGGACATAGTGTATGCAGAAAATTTTGCTCTTTCTACTCGTGCATCTGGTATATTTTTTAAAGCTCTGGATCATAAGTTATTGAGCCAAACCACAAAATGTGGTCAATTTTCTTGAAAGGGTTAAAGTATAACAAACTTATTTGCCCCTCTGCATCTTCTTGTGTGAGCTATCTGCAGGTTGTGTTACTGTTTGTCGCATGCGTACATGTACTAGGTCAGACATTGCAAAAATTTATATCAGGGTTGAAGCAGTCAAACTTTTGCTTCCATGCTTTTTCTAAGTTTGACTTAAATGAATTCGCAGTTACTATCCTAGTTACTCAGTGACTTCTGATGGGAGATTGTTCTACAAGTTTATCATATGTTGAGAAAAGTCCCTTTGTCTCATCCCATTATCTCCAATAACCTCGCATAAGTGTGAGTGGTCTTATGCTTGTGTTGGATCTAGAAAAAAAGACAAAAATAACTTTTAAACATCTTAGATCTACATGTAGCTCAGTCATATTTCTAATCATTATTAGGCCGTCCCTTCGCTGAGACCACCAATATTTTCCTGGTAACACAAGGAAAATGTCAGTGGTCCCAGCGAAGGCGCACCAGTGAGTCATTTGAATTGGCAATACAACACAGGGAACATATCAGCCATTTCAGCAAAATACTTTTTTTCCCATCAAAATGTCTGAAATAATCTGAAATGTCTGAAAAAGATGTGCTTTTCAAATTTCAATGCATGTTAAACTGCATATAAGCCTGAAAATGGGGCTTTGTGAAGAGCAAAAAAAGTCTGAAATCAGAAAAAAATCTGAACTCTCACAATCACATCCCTGCAAATCGTAAAATTCAGACTTTGGATCGTGCAGCAAAAAAATCATTCTTGATTTTAACTTTTAATTGCAAATTTTTATTGTAGATCTTGTCATACATGATAGACATAATAATCTACCTTGCTTTCTTTTGAAGCAAATGACTGTAGTATAACCAAACTCAGTAAGATCTGCGTCTGCTCAGCTCAAGCCACAGCCTAGGCTAAGGTCGGGCTGGCGCCGGGGGACGGATGTGAGTGAACGACCTTCCTCATTAATTGCCGCAGCAGCAATCACACAATACAAAGCACATGTTAATGTCGATAGACACTAGACACGGCGGATCATGCAGAATAGACACAACTCAACAAAACGGTACGGAAAAGAGAAAATAACAGCTCTTTCTGATCAAACTGTTACATGAATTTCATCTCACACATTCGCTACATTCACATCATATGAGAGGTCAATGTAGATTAGCGAAACATACCTGAGATTCAACAAAATGTCGGCTTATTTGTGGCTTCCTTTGTTATGGTTTTGAAATTTTCCCAGCGTGCGATGAAGCGCCAAATATATAGTGACATGAAATAGGCCAATCAGAAAAGGCGTACCATAATCAGCTGTTCGTGTTGGCTTTAGTACTGGTAGTTAATTGGCCAGTAGTAGAATCTAATTATAGTTCTTTAATTTGATAGGTTTCGCTTTGTTTTCGTTATGAGTGTGCAAAGGCCAGGGCGTCGGTCCGGGGAGGGGAGGGGTGAGGAGGCGGCAGTTGCCCCCGAAAGAAAATATTGGAGGGGCAACCCTCCCTCCCCCCCCCCCCCCGGGGGGAGGCACTTGACCCCAAAAGTGGTAGGTATGTGCCACTGGCAAGACAAAAAGAAAAAGAAAAAAAAAAAGAGTGCATCGGAACTATAGCGTATCATGAAAAGGATGGTCTTCTGAACTATAACATTATCAAATATGATACTACGGAACTGGTTCCCACAAGCTTCCATTAGAACAACAGCAGCAATAATATAATGATAATAAAAATTATAATAATTGCTATATTATTGTTATCACTGATATTATTATTATCATTATTATTACTGTTACTATTAGTATTATTATTATCATTCTTCTTATTATTATTATAATCATTGTTGTTATTATCATTGTCATCAGTAATAGAGTGTAGCGACGGTCTTATCACAAGCATATCATAACTCCAAGATATATATCTGTACTCTCAAAAGGCTCAGGGGGCTTTACAGAGTAATACAGTTAAATAATATATACTTAATTATAATAGCCTACCATCTTGTCAATTTGTTTTGTTTTGTTTTGTTTTTGTGTGTGTGTTTTGTTTTTTGTTTTTTGTTTTTGTTTTTTTTTTTGGGGGGGGGGGTTGGTGACTGATCCATGGATGTATAGTGTTGATGATGTTTGTGCGCATACGGTTTTTCCAAATAATATATCAAGTTCTGCAAACTTGTTTTACACGGTTACCCCCATGGCCCATGTTTATCACTGAATGTGAATGCAAATGTGTTATTTTTGTACCCCTCCCTCTCTTTTCATTGTTCCTTTTGTGTCAGGTCCTTTAGCTTTATCCTATATAGCAAAATAAGCGGCATCTGAAAATCTTCCTGTGGATATTTTTTCATGAAACCAAAGACTGTTCTTTTCATTTCTTTCATTGAAAAAGCATGTGATCCAAATAATGTGTTCCAAAGTAAATATATTTGAAACATCATTCTAATGTGTTCCAAAGTGAATATATTTGTCTTTAGCTCTTTCTTTTTGGCCAAAACCAAGAGGAACCATTTTAAAAAAGCATGTCAAAATTGTCTTTGCCAAAGTTTGGGCTGAGTGGTGTTCAGGAGTTACTTTCATTTTTTTGTGAGTGCATTCAACTGGAATGGAGACCATTTAACCAACCTTGCATGGGTTAAATGACCATCCATTTCTTTCAAAACTTGGGCAGAAGTAAATTTGACATGAATCAAGAAAGGAAAAATGTTATACTGTTCAGCTGTCCATGGTCGGATCTTATTGATCAAGGTGTCAAATTAATGATAAAGGCTACAATGAGAGCACCTTCGATCAAATCTATTGTGAACTTATATTACAATGGTATTCAGGGTTGTGTCTGGGTTTCCTTTTTATTGACTCACGAATACACACAAAAGGGGGGGGGGGCACAATGTACACTTTCCTTTCAAAAGGGGGAGGGGGTACGGGCCGGAAGTGCCCCTCTAAATCCGCCACTGATAAAGTATGTTGATATCGATGCAATCTTAAAGAAAAACGACAGGGGTTTATGCACGCACTAAATGATCATTCGACTGAATTTGCAGTTGTCATTGCTTTGGAAGACGAAATATCAACAACCTAAGGCTTTCAGCATTAGAAAAAAGTTTGAAAATTTTTGCTTGCTCGCTTCGCTCGCTTGCATATTAATCATTAGACCATTGCACACAACTGCTAATTAGGAAAGCCGAAGCAGTATCCAAAACCAATTAAAAGATGATGCTTAATAAAGTATTAATATAGACTGTAGGGTAATACCAATGTCACAGAATTGTCCTTCTTTTCGCTTTTAGCTCACCCTTTGAAGGTGCCCCTTTTTTGCAAAACTGAAAGTGCCCTTGTTTCTGGATCTCCCCCCCCCCCCCCCCCCCCTTGAGAAACGCTCCGCCACCCCTCTGGAGAACTGAGAGGTAGAAATGTTACAACTTTTTTTTTTTAAATGTGAAAAGAGAAACTTTCGTGAAATGTATAAACGACGGCCATTTGGCGAAAAGAAAACTGTGCGAAATGCAAAATTCAGTGTTGTGGCAATTTGGATGAAATTATTTCGCGGCATGAAACTTTCACGACTCTGAACCACTAAGAGAGGAAAAGTTCGCGAAAGTTTCATGTACTCGAAAATTTCTGGTTTTACACAAAGCCTTGTTCCAGTTTTTCAACTCTCATAATTGGATTCCATCCCCTCTTATATAGCATAGGCCTATATACCGCTTGCAACCAGGGGCCCGTTGCACAAAACTTGCGTTTGAACGCAACTCAGGAAAATCAAACGCAACTTTATTTCCAGCCAATCAGAAGTGCGCATTAAGGACTTGCGTTTGATTTTTAGGAGCTGCTGTCCTGATCTTATCATTTGAATATTATTTCTCCAACGATGGTACTCTCTGCAGACATCAGTATGGTGATCACAGGGCTTAAGAGCCGGAAGGCTGCACTGGGCTGCAGCCATACCCCCCCCCCCCCCCCCCCCCCCCCTCCCCGCGAGGATTTCAAAGTTCCGATATTCGGGCAACCACCGCCTCATATTATTTTGGGCGGCGAGGTGCCCTAATATATGATTTTAATACATTTTCACTACGAAAAAAATTATCATGGGACGTAAATCTATTTTAGGAGGGGGTTGGGGGTTAGATTTAAAAACAAGTTAATTGGGGGACTGCCCCTCTTCCCTGCCACAGTAGAATTGAAGGCCCACTATATTGCACAGGTTTTTATTTTCTGTCGACTTCAATCAATTCTATTTTGACTTGCTCAGTTAGGTTCATCCCTCCCCCCCCCCCCCCCCCGCATGGGGCCCGTCCGTCCTCCGTTGGATGCTGTTTTAAGAACCAGGGCCCTAGCTGTTTCATAAAACTTGTTAACGAAAACACTACTACACAGCTAATCAAATTAACTGATTTCCGTATTAGCTTATATCAATGTTTGCTACTGGTTATTGGTGACAAACAGGGCCCAGATTTCGTGGTATTTATCAGTTCAATCTTTTTAAATATTCATACAGGATATTTCATCCATGAATTTATTGACCTAACCATGACAACTTAGCTAAGAGACTTCCTCCCATTAATGATGCATCACACTATATATGGTGAATCAGTCCGGGATCATCATACTATTTCATCTCATTTATTTATTTATCTATTTATTCATTTATTTATCAATTTATATATGTTTATTAATTGATCAATTAAATAATCAATTTGTTTGTTTACATATATATTCATTTAATAAATATATACATGTATATATGTAAACAAACAAATTAATTGATTAACTAATTTTTATATGCATTTGTTTATTAAACATTTATTTATTTATTTAATTATTTATTTAATCAGTTATAGCCAAAAAAGTCTTGCTTTAGAGCAGAACCATGTGCATGCTAAAGAGGAAATTCTACAAGGCTAAAAATACAGACACTAAAATAGAAGAACAGCAGTACTATTATACCAATACTGTAT
Source organism: Heliocidaris tuberculata (assembly GCA_025618425.1). NCBI lineage: Eukaryota > Metazoa > Echinodermata > Echinoidea > Camarodonta > Echinometridae > Heliocidaris > Heliocidaris tuberculata. The sequence continues at coordinate 39,403,850 of CM046842.1, read as the reverse complement.
AATGCAAATGAAAATAAAAGTGATATTTCATGCTTGCTTGCACTTCTCCTTAAAAATAGTCGACCAGATTTAAACCCATTGCACCACTCATATTTTGGGGGTGAGTAGGCCCTAAATGAGGGCGGGGCGGGGGGGGGGGGGGTGCATATCCAAAATAGACAAAACAGAAATTCATGATTTTTTCTTTCAGTGAAAAAAAAGCATATAACAGGAACAAGTTGTTTAACTTTTTGTTTTTCCATGATGTATACATTTTTCCATATACGTATTAGATTTACTTCTAAATTATAAAAGTTTCTGTTTATACTTTGTTCATGATTGTAATATTTCTATTTTTTGAAAAGAAATGAATACTCACCAAAACTAGCTTCGGAATACTGCTTCGTTCCTCAGGCTGAAGGCTTTTTATGAATGACATGGATGGTCTTAGTAACTCTAAGGGGTCAAATCTCATATGTAAAATGGGGTGACTATTTCGAGACAGGCTCATCTATTATATGGAGATAGAGGTGATAGGATCGAGAGAGAAAGTTAAAGGGCCCATGCCAAGCAAATGCATATTGAATTATGTTGATTTATGATACCCTGATCATCATTTATGTGGCCAAAATATTGATATATGTCAAATATTTTATAATAATTTTCAGTTGTTTTTTTCTTCAGATTACTGGGATCCGCCCACAAAAAAAGCTGCAAAACCAACATTCCCCTTGTGACATCACTTGTCAATCACCATCCAGAAAACATTAATGATAGATATTGCTATGTTGGATATAGTCACTGACAAGTGTTTTCTCAAATTAACATTCTACAAATATACCTCAAGTATATACCTTTCTTTTTGCAGGTGTATTGCATAATGCCATTGTGAGAAAACACTTAACAGTGACCATCCGACATAGCAATATCTATTGAAATGTTAATATTTTCTGGATGGTGATTGACAAGTGATGTCACAAGGGGAATGTTGGTTTTGCAGTTTTTTTGTGGGCGGATCCCAGTAATCTGAAGAAAAGATACTGAAAATTATTATAAAATATATGACATATATTTAGATATTTTTGGGCCACATAAATGATGATCAGGGTATCATTAATTAAACAAAAGTCAACATGCATTTGCTTGGCATGGGCCCTTTAAAGAGGGAGATCTGAGGAGATCGAGAGAGAAAGAGAGAGAAAGAGAGAGAGTGTGTGTGTTTGTGTGTGAGAGAGTGTGTGTGTGTGTGTGAGAGAGAGAGAGAGAGAGAGAGAGAGAGAGAGAGGGAGAGCTAGGGCACGGGGGTAGTAGATTGCAGACAGTGATCGAGTGAAATAGTTTTTTTTTTTTTTAAATCAAATCTACAGAAAAAGTGTGAGAAATGAGAGAAAGCAAAGAGAGATAAATAGAAAGATAACAGACAAACTGAGGGAGAGGGCCGAGAGAGAGGGAGAGAGAGAGAAAGAGAGAGAGAGAGAGAGAGAGAGAGAGAGAGAGAAAGGCGCCGGGGGGGGGGGGGGGGAGTGAGGAGTGTTAGATATACATCAAGCACATATTATACAATTGGCCTTCCATACTTTGCATAGCAATACTGAGGTTACGGTTGAAACGTGTATTGTAACGGAATGATGGATCGAGTGAATGTTGAGTTGAAACATTAAAATATGGATGCGGTCAGACGCAGTTTATGTCTCAGAGACTGATTAATGTTTGTGTCGTATTCCCCTTAAAAGAACCCGTGTAAATACATAACATCTGGCGACGAGACGGTGGGGGAATGCAAGATGACAGGCGTGAACAATTTTGGACAGTTATTGGATGAGGATTTCGACTGTTATGTCGAACGATTCGAGCTGCACTTAGTCGCGAATGGATACGGTGTGCCAGAGCCGAGGGAACCGAGCGGGCAGCCGACTGCGGCCGAGAAGGAAACGGAACGTAAGGTGGTAGCGGTGTTTTTGAATGCTTTGGGGGCAGACGTGTATAGAATTGTGAGAGATTTAGTAGCACCAGATAAGCCAGCCGATCAGACGTATCAAGGGCTTAAAGGAGTTTTGCGAAAGCATTATAAGAAGACCCCAATTACAGTGGCGGAAAGGAGGAAGTTTATCCGTCGGGACCAAGCACCAGGGGAGTCAACTAAAGACTATGTTGTGGAATTGAAACATCTGAGTCAATATTACCAGTTTGCGGAAAAACTGGATGAACAACTACGTGACCGTTTCATCAGCGGCATCCGAGACGAAGGAACGGCACTGAAATTAATGGAAAAATCTGCAGATAACCCCAACTTGACCTTTAACGAAGCAGTGGTGTTTGCCATGGACCGGGAGGTCACTGTGGGGGAGGCAAGGGCCATGAGAGCTGGAACTACTGCTGGTGGTGGTACGTCAGTGCATGTTTTAGGCACAGATTACAGTAGGAGAGCAAGGTCGGCATCTTCAGGCCAGGGTCATCCAGGCAAATCAGGTCAGGGCAATCCCGGCCAGCGCCAGGGCTATCCCGGCGCAGCATCAAGTTCCAGAAAGTTCGGTACAGGACGAGAGCAGAGCCAGAACGGGGCGAGCTTCGAATGTTTCCGGTGCGGAAAGCAGGGACATTTGGCCAAGGGCTGTAGTTTCCAGGGACAATGTCACAAGTGCGGAAAAAAGGGCCACATTGCAAGGAAGTGCCGAAGCAAAGAGGGTAACACTAACAAGTATAAACCCGATGCCAGGAAAGAAAGAGACAGTAGAAGGAGAGACTATAAGAAAAGTAGTATTAAGAAGGTGGAATCTGAAACAAATGCACAAGGGGATGAGAGGTATGATAACGAGTATCTTGATGAGCGTGTGGGTAAGATGTATGATAAGTATGATCGTACTACTATGTTCAAAAATAGTGATTATTCTACTGACAGGTCAGATAGTACCTCACCCCCAATTATGGTTGATGTTGAAATAGAGGGACACATGATTTCAATGGAGCTTGATACAGGCTCAGGAGTGAGTATTATTCCGTATAGCATGTATCGACAGTATTTTGCTCATTTAGAGCTAGAATCTAGTAGCAAGGTATTTCTTTCGATTAGTCCAGAAGAAGTTACACCTAGAGGAAAGGTAGAAGTGAAGGTGAAGTACAGCAATTTTGAGGGTAACATGATTTTGTATGTTGTGGATACAGAATTTGTGTTGTTGGGCCGAGCTTGGTTATATGACATGAAGCTGGATTGGGCAGCAATATTTGCGTCAATAGGGGGGCATACTAGTCGGTCAGGCACAGCAGCGACACAGAGAGGTTCGGTTAAAGCAGTGCGAAGTTTGGATGAGATTTTGGGCAGACATAGGCGCCTTTTTGAGAATCGGTTAGGCAAGCTTACGCAATCAAAAGCCCATGTAGCAGTACGCGCAGACGCACAGCCCGTTGTGACAAAGCCATATCGGGTACCTTATGCCATGCAAGATCCGGTTGAGAAAGAGTTGATTCGGTTGCAAGAAAATGGCGTATTGACACCCATTGAACACAGTCAGTGGAGTACAGGCATAGTCGCAGTGCCAAAAAAAGATGGTAGTGTTCGGATATGCGGCAACTACAAGACAACGGTCAACCCCAATTTGGAACCGGTACCCCCTCCGAATATCAATGTTGAAGATATTCTTGCGAATTTGAGTGGCGGTGTTCTGTTTTCGAAGCTTGATTTAGCGCACGCGTACAACCAGCTGGAACTAGACGAAGAGTCCAAGAAATATTTGACCCTTTCCACTCACAAGGGTCTATTCCGGCAGAATAGGCTAGTTTTCGGAATTACTAGCGCGCCACGCATTTGGCAGCAAACCATCGACCAGGTTTTACAAGGGCTGCCAGGTGTTCAGGTATACCTGGATGACATTTTGGTGACGGGTAGAACAGAGAAAGAGCACTATGAGAACCTAGACAGAGTCCTCACACGACTAGAAGAGAGGAATTTGACACTCAAGAGAGAGAAGTGCCAATTTGCACAGGAGTCAGTTGAGTTCTTGGGTCATCGCATTGAGAAAGATGGGGTGCACAAGACACCTGATAAGATGAGCAAGATTGAGAATTTGGCTAGACCCGAAAATGTTTCCCAGTTGCGATCCTATCTTGGACTGCTCAATTACTATCGGAGATACATCCCAAATTTGGCGCATGAAATTGCACCGTTGACAGACTTGTTGAAGTCAGACAGGGACTTTGTGTGGAATGCGAGCGCAGAGCAAGCGTTTTTACGCTCAAAGGAGTTGCTAAAATCATCAGGATTTTTAGTACACTTTGATCCAAATTTACCGCTTACGGTGGCAACCGATGCGAGCCCGATCGGATTGGGAGCGGTACTTTCTCATTATGTCAACGGAGAGGAAAAGCCAATCATGTTCGCATCACGAGCATTAACAAAAACAGAACGTAATTACCCACAGATTGAAAGAGAAGCTCTGGCAATAGTTTTTGCGTTGCGTAGGTTTTACATGTATGTCTATGGGAGAAAATTCACGTTGATAACAGACAACAAGCCATTGACGGCCATATTCGGGCCATATAAGAGTCTACCAGCTCTCGCGGCGGAGCGACTACAACGATGGGCAATGTACCTAACCGGTTTCGATTACGATATTCGATATCGGACATCACAGGCGAACGCTAACGCCGACTGTTTATCTCGATTGCCCGACAGAGATGAAGAACCAGATTTTCGAGAGCCGGAAAGTGTTGCGATTGGTCATGTAGAGGTTCTACCAATGAACCATGAAGAATTGCGCAATGCCACGCGCAAGGACAAAACACTGTCTAGAGTCATGCGGCACACGATAGATGGGTGGCCTAAGCAGCTAGCAGAAGAAGACAAAGATCTTCAGCCATTCTTTGTGCGCAGATTAGAGATAAGTGTTGAACAGGGTATCCTGTTATGGGGAATGAGAATCATTATACCATTGAAAATGCAGAGTGCAGTTTTGAAGGAGGTACATGAAGGGCACCTAGGGGTAGTGAAAATGAAAGCCATAGCACGTAGCCATGTATGGTGGCCTCGCATTGATGCGCAGATTGAGGAAGCAGCAAAACAGTGCCAAACATGCCAAGTGGTCCAGAAACAACCACCGCAATGTTCTTTGCATCCATGGATACCAGCTACACGTCCCATGGAAAGGCTTCATGTAGATTTTGCGGGACCATTTGAAGGATTGATGTACATGATAGTAGTAGATGCATATTCAAAATGGCCGGACGTAATCATTATGCCGAATATTACCACAGGGAAGACTATTGAAGCGTTGAGAGGCATATTTGCTAGATTCGGGTTACCCCAGATTCTGGTCTCCGACAACGGACCTCAATTTACGTCTGCAGATTTTGAAGAGTTCATGAAGTTGAACGGCATAGTGCACAAGCGAAGCGCGCCTTATCACCCGAGCACAAATGGGCAGGCAGAGCGTTTCGTACAGTCGTTGAAGCAAGCATTGCGAGCATCTAAATCAGATCCAGGCGCAATTCAGGTTAAGCTGGATAGATTTCTCTTAGCATATAGGAACACAGCGCACGCCATAACGGGGGAATCGCCAGCGACGCTATGTTTGAATAGAACTTTGAGAATTAGGTTAGATAACCTACGCCCGAACCTCAAAAGAAGGTATGCCAGTCAATTGCATGGACAAGCAATGCAGCGAGAAAAGCGCAAAACGACAAAGAAATTGCGTGAATTTGAGATCGGTGATGATGTCTTAGCAAGGGACTATATGGGAAAAATCAAGTGGGTCCCAGGACAGATAGTAGACAAGGAAGGACCTTTGATGTACAAAGTTCAAGTTGAGAAAGGGATATGGCGTAGACATGTTGATCAATTGTTACCTAGATTAGCCAATGAAGATGATGATTATCAGGCATCAGAGATAGTCACTGATTTTGACAAGGAGATAGAGAAGTTGGAAAATAGGTACAGAAGTTCAGATAGGAATTTGATACATCCTATTTCAGGGGAGAACCAGACCCTTGAGAATTTGTCTACACCTACATCTAGACAAAGAGGCAGGGAAGAAAAGATTTTGAGAGATAAGACCATTCAGGATCAAGGAGATCCTTCCAGGTTTGACAGTGTTAGGTTGAGAAGATCTCAAAGGGTGACAAAACCACCTGATAGGCTTATTGAGACTATGGGAGTCTAAAGGTTTTGGAAAGTGTTACCGCTTTAGAGTTTTTGTTGTTCATACATGTTCAATTGAACCAGCAAAATAGCAGTATTTGAAGCTTACACTGTATTCTTTTTGTTATATTAAGATGTTGCCTTGGACTAATTAATTTGAAAAGTTCAGAGCAAAGTTTGTCAAAAAGGAAAAAGGTTAATTTTGGGACTGATAATAACTGATGTTTATCATCAGTTATTACTGATGATAACTGATTGTTTACTCATGTTTAACTGATGTTTAATGTTTAATAACTGATGTTTAACTGATGTTTACTGATAATAACTAATGTTTATCATCAAAGTTAAGGACAGATTACACAGCAGTGAACACAAATAATGACACTCCTTGACAGTTAATTAGTGTACATGGAATAAAGAGTTTATTCAAACACAATAATTGATCTCATTATGACCAGAATTGGTATGTGAACATATGAAAAATATTTGGATTATAGCACATTACAGTTTATTGAGATTGCTTAAACAGCAGAGAATCCAGATATGATATGAATCATCTCTCAGAATATTACTATGTGTACTCATCACAGGAAAAGTGGTTGAATTAATAATTAACACGGAGTGACGTAACTGATTATTCTTGTACATTCTTTATGTTACATTGAGAACAGAAACACAGTTGTATTTAAGTGAAGAGTTAAACAATGACAAAGTATGGGAACTTTTTATTTAAGGGGGGAGAGAAATGTTAGATATACATCAAGCACATATTATACAATTGGCCTTCCATACTTTGCATAGCAATACTGAGGTTACGGTTGAAACGTGTATTGTAACGGAATGATGGATCGAGTGAATGTTGAGTTGACACATTAAAATATGGATGCGGTCAGACGCAGTTTATGTCTCAGAGACTGATTAATGTTTGTGTCGTATTCCCCTTAAAAGAACCCGTGTAAATACATAACAAGGAGTAATTATGGACAATTGTTTACTTGGGTTTACTTGGGTGTAGAGACGTAAAGCTGTAGCTTAATTATTTGTCCCTTGTCATGTTTGGTGATTACTTTAAGCTTTATATATATAGCGGGTGATTTCAAGTTTGGTGTTGGTTTTGGTGTTGCATGGTTTGAGAGCTTGAATTGGGCTGCTGATTCTAGCCCCAACACCCCAGCTAACAATCGGACGTTTTCTGAAAGTTCTAAAAACGTTCCAAGTTGGTTCTTTAGACGTTTCGTAAAAACGTTTTTTGGACTTTTTTGTGGAAGGTTTTGAACGTCCATAAAACGTTTTATTGGAAGTTTTTAAAACGTTTTTTAAACGTTAAAAAAAAAACCTTTGAAAATATGCTTCTATTAAATGAAGGACCTTCAGAAAACCTACGGACATTTAAAAAACGTTTTAAGAACCTTTACAAAACCTCCAGCAAACGTTTTATGAACGTTTATAAAACGTTTCTCAGAAAACCTTTCTAGAATGTTTTGAAACCCGGCAGACGTTTAAAAAACGTCCAAAAACCGTTAAAAAACGTTTATAAAACCTGGCGGACGTTTTAAGTACGTCCGAAAAAAACCTTCCAGAACATACATAAAACCTTTCTAGAACGTTTTGAAACCCGGCTGACCTTTTAAAAACGTCCAGAAAACCTTTAAAGGGGGTACCCAATGCTGAAACAATGTTAGTTCATTTAAAAGATCATGATTTTATTAGAAGAAAATCATCTGCCTTAAATTTTTTTTTAAATTCGTGTTGCCAGAAAATCCCCGAAATATGGTAAGATTTCAGGATATTTTGGCCCCTCAGCTGTGTCCCAATTTCAGCTTGTTGAGTTCTTCGTCATTGCGCACGGCGAGTTGAAGGTGGCGAGGGTTAGGGTTAGGGTTAGGGTAACCACAATGACGTCAAAGTGGTTACCCAGGTTCGCGTATTGCAGATGTGTTGCGCGCTAGACTGTACAAAATGCATTATACCTTGCGCGCATTTTGCTATAATCGCGCGACAAGGTAACCACTTTGACGTCACCTAATGGTCTAAAACCCTAACTTCCTATAAACCTAATAACCCTATAATCCTAACATGCCTATATCCTATCCTATCCTATCCTATCCTATCCTATCCTATCCTATCCTATCCTATCCTATCCTATCCTATCCTATCCTATCCTATCCTATCCTATCCTATCCTATCCTATCCTATCCTATCCTATCCCCAGTACTCTTGGCAGGTCTTTCTATATATAGGGACCAGATGGCAATGACCATAAAAAAATAGTTGAAGATTACATTTTTTCAGTTTTTAACCTATAAATACCTCTTCAAATTGCATTGGGCATAACAATTAATGTAAATACATTTTGCATTATAGCACAAATTGAATTGCCAAATTAGATTGCCGTTTATCCTTTTTAAAATACGATTTTGGTCAATTATGGACTTTTGTGAATATTCATGAATCATGATCAATTGTATCATGTACATGGTCCACTTTTGAACGCTTAAAAAACGTTTTAAAAATGTTCGGTAAGAAACGTTTTGTTTTAGACGTTTTAAAAACGTTTTTCAAACGTTCTTTTAAGGACGAAGACCTACGGACCTGAAAAAACGTTTTTAAAACGTTTGGTGTTTGCTGGGAATAATAATAATAATAATAATAATAATAATAATAATAATAACAAGTGAATGAGTAAATTACGCAATGCGTAATAAATGTCCCCGCCGGAAGTGCAGATCTGTGGAAATTAGCTAGCGTGAACCTTAAAACTTCAGTGAAAAACTTTAGTGAATAAAATAATAATGTTACTGCATGCAAAAGAAGAGAATACCAACAATGCATGTATACAACTGAAATATAAAACATGAAAACATTATGAACCTTCAGCCATTTTGAATAAATTTGCATAAATTTGCATGAATAATGAATTTCAAAATTCTGTGCAGAAGTTTGGAAGCCCCCACCCAGCCCTATCAGATAAAACAATCGGAATCAAAATCCGATGTGAAATAGAGGAGAAGTAGCATTTTTCGTCAATTTTGAATAAATTTGTATAAATTTGCATAATTAATGAATTTCAAAATTCTGTGTAGAAGTTTGGTAGCCCCCACCCAGCCCTATCAGATAAAACAATCGGAATCAAAATCCGATGTGAAATAGAGGAGAAGTAGCATTTTTCGTCAATTTTGAATAAATTTGCATAAATTTGCATGAATAATGAATTTCAAAATTCTGTGTAGAAGTTTGGAAGCCCCCACCCAGCCCTATCAGATAAAACAATCGGAATCAAAATCCAATGTGAAATAGAGGAGAAGTAGCATTTTTCGTCAATTTTGAATAAATTTGCATAAATTTGCATGAATAATGAATTTCAAAATTCTGTGTAGAAATTTGGAAGCCCCCACCCAGCCCTATCAGATAAAACAATCGGAATCAAAATCCGATGTGAAATAGCTAGAGGAGAAGTAGCATTTTTCGTCAATTTTGAATAAATTTGCATAAATTTGCATAATTAATGGATTTCAAAATTCTGTGTAGAAGTTTGATAGCCCCCACCCAGCCCTATCAGTTAAAACAATCGGAATCAAAATCCGATGTGAAATAGAGGAGAAGTAGCATTTTTCGTCAATTTTGAATAAATTTGCATAAATTTGCATAATTAATGAATTTCAAAATTCTGTGTAGAAGTTTGGAAGCCCCCACCCAGCCCTATCAGATAAAACAATCAGAATCAAAATCGGCCAAGAAATGACGGAGAAGTAGCATTTTCTAACATTTGAGCACACACGGACAGACGGACGGACGGACGGACGGACGGACACACACACACACACACACACACACACACACACACACACGCACACACGTACGGAGCCCGTTTCATAGTCCCCTCGCGAACTTCGTTCGGCGGGGACAAAAACTGTAAAGATAACCAAATTTAAACAGTGTGGTCCATTAACTAGCCTGAACCTTAAAACTTCAGTGAAAAACTTTAGTGAATAAAATAATAATGTTACTGCATGCAAAAGAAGAGAATACCAACAATGCATGTATACAACTGAAATATAAAACATGAAAACATTATGAACCTTCAGCCATTTTGAATAAATTTGCATAAATTTGCATGAATAATGAATTTCAAAATTCTGTGTAGAAGTTTGGAAGCCCCCATCCAGCCCTATCAGATAAAACAATCGGAATCAAAATCCGATGTGAAATAGAGGAGAAGTAGCATTTTTCGTCAATTTTGAATAAATTTGCATAAATTTGCATAATTAATGAATTTCAAAATTCTGTGTAGAAGTTTGGAAGCCCCCCACCCAGCCCTATCAGATAAAACAATCGGAATCAAAATCCGATGTGAAATAGAGGAGAAGTAGCATTTTTCGTCAATTTTGAATAAATTTGCATAAATTTGCATAATTAATGAATTTCAAAATTCTGTGTAGAAGTTTGGAAGCCCCCACCCAGCCCTATCAGATAAAACAATCGGAATCAAAATCCGATGTGAAATAGAGAAGAAGTAGCATTTTGCGTAAAGTTTGAATAAATTTGCATAAATTTGCATAATTAATGAATTTCATAATTCTGTGTAGAAGTTTGGAAGCCCCCACCCAGCCCTATCAGATAAAACAATTGGAAACAAAATCCGATGTGAAATAGAGAAGAAGTAGCATTTTTCGTCAATTTTGAATAAATTTGCATAAATTTGCATAATTAATGAATTTCAAAATTCTGTGTAGAAATTTGGAAGCCCCCACCCAGCCCTATCAGATAAAACAATCGGAATCAAAATCAGCCAAGAAATGACGGAGAAGTAGCATTTTCTAACATTTGAGCACAGGACAGACGGACGGACGGACGGACGGACGGACACACACACACACACACACGCACACACACGCACACACGAACGGAGCCCGTTTCATAGTCCCCTCGCGAACTTCGTTCGGCGGGGACAATAATAATAATAATAATAATGATAATAACAACAACAATAATAATAAGAATCATATAATGATCGATGATAAACATATCTACTGCAGCTAAACGTTCAGCAGATTACGTCTTGGTAAAACGTGTTGTAAACGTTTTTTGGACGTCATCAAAAGACCTATAGCTGTGAATTTGCGGCCGCTGTTTAAGTCAAAACTTCGACGTTCCACGTTTTTTAAACGTTTATTAAAGACGAAGACGTAGCGGACCTAATAAAAACGTTGTGTAAACGTTTATTAAAGACGAAGACGTAGCGGGCCTAATAAAAACGTTTTGTGAACGTTCTGAAAACGTTTTGTGTTTGCTGGGACCAAATTCGGGTTTATAAAAATAATACCAGTCATTATTGATAGCTCAATACCTAGTGAAGTCAATCCCATGCAGCACCAGCTTCATTTCAGGTTCGGTGTTGAGGCTGGTGCTAGTTTTGCCCCAACACCAACACCAACTTTCAACACCGAACCCCACCCATATCCCATAACATGTAGCATTCTATAATTGTCGGCAAGGCAATTATACTCCAGTCGCACTAAAAACACAGATAATATAACATATTACCTATACCCCGATTAGCCTTTGTCAGTTATCGGTCGTTGCGTTGCATGCTACGAGTGTGCCTGGGGTATTTCTGGACTCACGTTTTTTTTTTTATGTTTACATTTTGGAAGGACGGTGAAAAGCCACACAAAACACTGGAACAATGGATGGTGAAACGCAGCAAAGTATTTTAGAAAAGTTGATTCAGTATGGTAAGAAAATCATCTCTAAACACTTAAAATTTAGGGTCTAACTGTTGTTTTGAGGTCTCATTCTAGTTGATTCGGATAGTGATCAGTTTATATTGTTGTCCCACTCATTGAGAACTATGTTATGTCAGCTGTACTCGACCATCGTCCAGTTGCACGTACTGCACTGTGCACTGTAGTCCACTGCAACCCGCGGACGTCCGGCGAGCCGCATTCACACTTATGCACACCAAGTAGTGGTCGTAGTAAGAACTAACAATGCCAATAATACTACATAATTTCTATCGCATGTACTAAATGTATGGGGGAAATGAGATAAACTATAGACTCTATGTAAAATATTTCCTTTCATTTTTCAATTTTAGTTACTTGTCTTAGCTCTAAAAAATCTCAATCATGTCAATTCTTACCACTCAACCTCACATAATAAGTGTGACTTTGTGACTTCGTACCCCAAAGAATTGCCTCCAAGGGCCATAGCAAATGCGTGATCTCTAGCACGTGTGCTGGAAAGGATCAAGAAAATTTCACTTGATAAAGATAAAGATCCTACTGAAGAATCTGGGGCAATATTTCGTGAAACATGAAATCAGATATTTATCATCCTAAAATGTAGAAGGAAGTATTTTCTCAAAATTTTGAGGATTACATTGGTGTTTTTACCTCTTCAACTTAGAGGTTTTGACCGCCGCTGAAATTGACGCAGCCCCACGTACCGGTAGTAATGGTTCCGTAAGTGCCCCATACATGCCCCTTACAAATGGGAGAGTTGACGGTGAATACATCACAATCGATTCACCAAATTGCCAATTTAGATTCGCATAGAGTTGATAGATAAGATGTAGTGATCTCATTTTTCAAATATTCATAACTTTATTATTCTTTGTCTGATTTCTTTCAATCTTTCACCAACCTATTTCTCTTATTTTTCGACTTTCACACATGTCAGCTTTTTACAAACGTTGGATTGCCTTTCAGTGTTGATTGCAAGCCCTGTTGACACGAATGTTGCATCCAACCATTCTGGGCTTCGGATTGGAAACCCTTCTTTCACCTGTCTTTTCAAGTACATCACAAGTTTTTTCAACATCTTCTTTGTCTTACTCTTTTTAGGTGACAGTGTACTTGAAGAGGACTCGCCTCCTCATCATACCAGTAAGAGGAGGAAAGCAGAACATCACCATGGCAACACAGTCAATGATGCAGTCGCTAAGAAGAAGATGAAGAAGAAAAAGAAGAAGAAAACCATCGAGTCTGTGATTACATCAAATGAAAAATATAGCAAAGAAAAGCAGAACTCTTTGAAAGATTTTGAGGAAGAACTGAGATTATTCCAGGCATCACAGAAGGAGAAAAACTCTGAGAAGGAAGAAAACACTTTGCTAGACAGAAGGAAAGACAATGATGCAGGGAGGACAAAGAAAAGGAAAGCTCCCGAGGTGATCGTGTTTGATGACCCAACCAAGAGGAAAAAGGAGGTATATGAAAATTTATGATTGATGAGTTATGAGTGACAGTTTATAATTGGTGATTTGAATGAATTGAAATCCATTTGGTGATGTTCTGTGTGATCAACTTTGAATTAAATTTCAGTTTTCATATGACTTCTTATTTCTTGTAAAGAAAGTTAAAACCAATTATATATGCCATTTTTTACAGCTAGGACACAGTTGTCATACTCTCTCTTCATATTCTCTCTTGGCTGTACATGTACTATAGAGTACTCAAATTGTTTTCCTCTTTTTGGCCCTTCTTCCACTAGGGCCATACGAAGCCCGAGAGTAGACCAGGTCTAAAGGGCAGAGAGCTGGATGAAGGAGAGGTTGACCTGGACCAAGCTAGGCATGAAGTCTGGAAGTTTGGCATCAGTGGCATGTCCTTCGATGATAAAGAGAAGCAAGAAGCAGCTAAAGCAATACAACTCGGTGCTAAGGTAAATACGGTTAGACCCAGTGGCGGATCCAGGATTTCTTGAGGGAGGGGGCTCAATCTTAAAAAAATTTTCTGACAAGCAAAATAAAACCAGATTCTCAGCATTTTTGGGTCCCTTTTTAACTCAAAAAATTTCTGACAAGCAAAAAAAAAAAAAAAAAAAAAGGTCCTCAGCATTTCTGGGCCCCCTTTTCACTCAAAAAATCTCTGACAAGCAAAAAAAAAAAAAAGGTCCTCAGCATTTTTTGGACCCCTTTTTGGTCCCAGGGGAGGGGGCCCGGGCCCCCTGCCCCCCTAGATCCGCCACTGGTTAGACCTCTCTGTAAAGAGCACTCTAGGCAAATATCTAGGGGTGATATTCTGAAAACTGTTTTATCTCTAATATTCTTGTATCTCCACACTTAAGATAAAATTGGTATTCTGAAAATTGTTGTAACTTTTGTTGTAACTTTTGTTGTATCTTTGTTCATTCTGTGCATGATCCTAATTTACATATGCGTGCTAAAGATAATATCATGATATAATTGGTATTCTGAAAATTTTCTTATCTTTTGTTTTATCTTATCTTCCATGGTAACTACAACAAAACTTACAACAGCTTCTAGCTCTTGTATCTTATGATCTCGGCAATTTTTGTAGCTCAGAATCAGACAGTACATGCTTGAATAGCAAGATGGAGACTGTGTGTTATTTAAGATCTCATAGAGAAGACATTTTGAAGAAATTACAGGTGGAATTCGTTGATTTTACATCAATATGTGACTTGGTTCGAGCAGAAGAGGGTGGGCCATTATGCTAATTAATTGCAGTCCAATAGCGCATGGCGCATTATAAAACGCGTAATTTAATAACTACGCCTGAAATTGATATATGCGCAAAGCCCATCCTTATGTTTGACATAAGGGGTTCTCCTATTGGTTAACCTACCTATATAAAATCCATCTTGATTTGTAAAGTGTCCAAAAATGGGCGTGTCAAAGATAATATAAAGGCGGTCCTTAGAGAGATATATCTCCTTAAAATAATTTTCAGAATACCAAATTACAACAATATTAGTGAGGTATTATCTCTGGAAGAGACAACAAAAGTTACAACAAAAGTTACAACCATTTTCAGAATACCACCCCAGGCTTCTCGGCAGACAATACATGTAGATTATGCATGGTCCAAATTGAAAGAAATATGGCTTTGCGGAATCCCAGGTAGTGATTCAAGAACCCCAAAGCAATTTTTGCAGGTTGAGCGTAGACCTGGACACATTTATTGGTCGGAATTAAGCGAAATATATGGCCTTATGGCATTCCAGGTTGAAATTATCCATTGACATACAGTGGAAATTCAGTATAACAAGGTCCTTGGGACCATCGGAATTACCTTGTTATAGCAGGAGTCTCGTTATATCAGGATTAAAAAACAATAGAATATAAAGAGTTGGGACCGGAATATTACCTTGTTATATCATCATATTGTTATATCAGACCTCTTTATACTGAGTTTCCACTGTATTATCCTTGTCACAGGGAGAATCTACACTTGGCTTTTCTTTTCTGAAGTCCCCCACACTTGGTACCAGGACCAAGGGTGTTATGTACTGGCAAGTACCCTTGGAGAATCACCCCTTTATATGCTGTTAAGAACCTAATAAAGTGACACTTCTGTTTATTCCAATCTGTAATCCTTTCAGTGCCATGCATGTCTTTGATTGCCATATTCTTGAAATTGTATCTAAAATTTTTAAGACAAAGACAAATTTGTCCTCCTTCTTGTAGTGTAAGATGTGGCCATAGATTTTGAAGTCAGATATCTTTGAACACTGTTCATATCAAGATTAACAAAAAAGAAAAAAAAAAAGATGCCTTATTTGGAAACTTGTTTCTTAATATTGTATGTGTGGTACATGTTTGAGGATTAAGTTTATCAGTTTTATAATGTGTGAGGGCATATCTACATAAACGCTTGTGCCCTCTGGGACATTGAAGGCCTGCAGCAGGGACATATCCTAGCTTCTGTGTAAAGTAATGCTTTGATTTTTTTTTTTAACAGCCCCCTAAGAGAGCGTTTGTGAATTACAAGGAACTCATGGAAACAAAACGACAGAAGAAGATTGAGGAGAAACAGCAAAGAGAGATAGTAAGCAGAACGATGTCTTGATTCTTCTGATCCCTGTCTTCTCATCTCTCATTAGTAAACCCAATGGCCCGTATTCTGATAGCCGGGTTTAACTTAACCCCAGTCTAAGTGTGGTAATAACCTTGGTCTAAGTCGCCATATTTAACCCCAGGCTAGAATTTGGTATTCCGATAGCGAGGTTTAGTTTAACCTCAGTCTAAGTGTGGTAATAACTCCCTCGAAATTTAGACTCGCGCAAGGGGTAGTTTAAGTCGGGTTTAACTGTGTTGCGTAGCCAGAACGCTGTAGGCATAGGCATAGCCATAGCCATAGGCTGTAGTACCGGTGATCTCGGTTAGTGAATAGTGTAGCGAAACGAAATTCTCGCAGACCTGGCACGAAAAGGTCGTTTACCGGACATAGTCTAACGTTGGACCCTAAATTGTTTTTATTTTTTGCAGCGAAGTTGCCTGCATTTGAGTCCAGATCTTCAAAAAGGAGGCAATTAACAAAATGTTGAAAAACAGATACATAGATCTAATCTACAGTAGATAATTCTAAACAAATTTTAATTTTGCTTTTTTTTTATGCGTGTGTGTGTGTAGCGAGTAACGTTACCGTACCGTACTTAGAGTTTTTGTTTCTTTTAGTAGATTTCTATCTAGATTCTAACTAAAGTTAGATCTAACTGTTAACGTTAGACCTAGTCTAGATCTAGACAGTAAACTATCAGCCTAGTCTCTACTTCAAACGTTACCGTAGATCTAACGTTTGATCGATTTCCCAGTGATGATTTAACGTTCGGTCTAAGAGTAAGACTGAGTGTCGGTAGACCTGTCCAGTAGACTAGACCGAAAAATCAATCTTAGATCTACACATGTAACACTAACAGTTAACGTTAGATCTAACGTTAAAGTTGGGTCCTATGTCTTAAGTTACTAGTTAGGTCTAACTTGTTAAAGTTAGATTTAACAATAGATACGATACTAACTAGATCTAGATCTAGTTAGTGATGGACAAGTTTATAGCTCGAGAATTTCCTGAGATGTCACATCAAACATAGATCTAACTCATTCTAAGTTAACGTTGTCTTAGAGTACATGATCTATTCCTTTTCAATTTGTCTTAATAATAATATGAAGGGATTAAACATAATCTAAGTTAGTAAGTAGATATACAAGTAGACCTAACTTCTCTTTAGCTTAGCACCCCAAAAAAAGGGCATATAATTTCCTATCATGTGATACCAAATTCATTTCAAACTGCTAATGGATCACATTTTTTAGTTGGTTTGAAAATAACCTGTGCGTTAAAAAAATGCGTCCATGTTTTGTGCTGATTATTTAGCATAAAAACAGCTGACAGATTTGACCATGTTCAGTGACCAACAAAGTAAACGTTAATGTTAGACCTAACTTTTTTTAGCTCGAATTTATCATCAAGTGATGAACGGTTTTCTACTCACCAATTTTTGAGGCATTATCCGTTGACTTAGATCAGTTTGAAAGCCAAGAAAAAATAAATAAAATAGGCAAATTTAATCAATTAGAAAGAAATTCCATCCTAGATCTAATTCTATTTTTTTTTTCAATTTCTAGAAACACCTACAAAATGTAAAATTCCGCCACTTCCCCTGTTTTTCATTAGGAAATAGGTTATGTGTTTCATTGAATCAAACCTAATCACAGCATTTATAAAGAATTATGAAAGTTATGCAGGAAAAAAAACAAAACAAAACAAAATAAAAAGAGCATGTAACAGTTAAAAAGAGCGTAGCCTACATATCGATACATATATTTTCGGATTGCCACTATATCCAACAATAAATTAATGCACAAGGTAATCCACCGGGTAATGCCTTGACAAGTCGCGGATCTTTTACCCATCGCCCGCGTTGTGAATATTCATGAGCAAATGAGCTCTACTGAGCATGTGCAGTAGATTCTCCATGGTAATTAAACCTGGGTGGGGCATTTAACCTAGGGTTAACTAAACCTGGCTATCAGAATACCAAATAGAGTTAAACTACACTTAGACTGGAGGTGAGGTCTAAGTGTAGTTTAGTTAACCTAGGGTTAACTTTAGTCTGGGGTTAAATTAAACCTGCTATCAGAATACCGGCCAATGTCTTAATCCTTTCAGGACAGAAATTATTTAAGGGCTAAGTTGATCACATTTTGTTCTTCAAATTGGCAACAATAACAGTTTTCTTTTAATGCCACATGGTTTTAATAAGGTGTAATGTCTTTGAAAACAATATACATGGTTCGAAATGTTGTTGAAAAGCTGAAAATGTTGCCAATTTTGATTAAAAAAACAACGATTTTGAACATCAGAATGTGTTGCCATTTTAAGGATTTCAAAGCTTATTCTTGTTTTTAATATTCCTGGCATCAAAAGCTGTATGGTCATGCAACAAAAATGGACATAGTAAGTGCAAAAAGTTTTGCTCTTCTACTCATGCATCTGGTATATTTTTTAGAGATCTGAATAAAAAATTATTGAGCCAAACCACAAAATGTGGTCAATTGTCTCGAAAGGGTTAAAACCACAATTACACTGTACACTGTCCATCGCATATCCAATGAAGGATTAAAAGGGAAAAAAAATTATGTATCTTAATAGATGAAATCGATTGCTCTTACGTTAAGTTATCTAGAGGTGCTGTGGTCTAGTGGATAAGTCTCTGGACTTAATTTATACAGTGAAACCTGTCTATAAAGACCACTCAAGGGAGACAAGAAAAGCGGTCTTTATGAGCAGGTGGTCTTTATGGGCAGGTTCCTTTAATACATGTTTCAATGCGAAACACTTCAAGGGAAAAAAAACAAAAATTGTGGTCTTTATAGACAGGTGGTCTTTCTATACAGGTGGTCGCTAAAGCAGGTTTGACTGTATATGCTAAACAACATCGAATATACTGTGGATTTTAGTGCTTTATAGCCATTTGTTCTACAGTCGTTTCTTGTAACACCCACCTTTTTCACCCTCGTCAGTGACCCATTAGCTCAAAATCACTATCGAGTTTTAAATCCAGTCTAATGTAATTTGTCTTTGTCTTGCAGGAGCGACAGATGGGATTAAAAACATCCAAGAAGAAAGAAGGAAAGATCCAACTTCAGTAAGAAGAAAATGTTACTATTTTGCAAATGTATTTTAAAGTTTTCTCTATGAAACTGCTCTGTAGTGGGGGAAGCAAGAAATTTGCAGGAGCCATAATAATTGTAGTTTGACCTTTGTAGCTCTAGACAAGTTTGCAATTCTTATAAACAGGATGAAATGCATGTGTCCTTGACAGTACCGTTGGGCAATTTACAACATGCAAATTGAATAAGAATTGAATTGAATAATACAGTGGAAACTCAGTATAACGAGCTCCTTGGGACCATCAAAATTACCTTGTTATAGCAAGAATCTCGTTATATCACTTAAAAAAAACAACAATAGAATATAAAGAGCTGGGGCCAGGAATATTACCTTGTTATATCAGGAATATTGTTATATCAGATCTCTTTATACTGAGTTTCCACTGTACATGTACATGTTGTATTACGAAACTAGAAATGTGCTTTCGTTCTTAACAACCTCAAGTCCTGCGCTGACCAGATATACAGTACTTCACCCTACACTCACATTCCGGGGGCGAGTCCAGGATTTTGTAAAAGGAGGCAGGGAGAGTTGGGGGGGGGGGGGGGGGTAACAATTCATAGAATTTTCTGACAAGCAAAAAAAAAGGTTTCTCATTTTTAAAAGGGGGGCTCATTTTGGGGGTTTGTTTTTCAAGGGGGGGGGGGGGTACACAGGCCGAAGGTGCCCCCTAAACTTGCCAGTGCTTACAGTTTGGCTCCCCCCCCCCCCCACGAAATTCATAACTGCCTAGCTATGACCACAGATGGCAATATGCCGTTTTCAGACATTTCCAGGAATACATGTAATTCAAATTATCTTCCTTTCTTCCTCTCTTTTTTTCTGATTAAATAGAGTTATAGCCCTTTCTGTGTGCTTTTATTTAACTTAGAATCTAAGTTGACCTAAGAGAATTTACTCTCGATATATATTTTCATTTTTCTTTGGCAAACGTGGTACGAAAGAAAAAAAAAATGTATGTTAGACTCTCCTAAAATGACCCAGATGTAAAACAAATTTTGTATTTATATCCGATTCTTGTCTCTGATTTGATAAAAATAATAATTAAAAAATAAGATGAAAAGTACCCTTTCATGCTCTTACTCAAACCAGTGTAGGGCCAGACGAATTTGCGATTAAGTAAAATGTTAATCTTTTTCTTTCGCAGGAATATGGGTTTCTGGACTGACAAGACACAACGGAAAGGAGTCTACGTGGATGGGCAGCTTGGAAAATACAAGAGGGGTGTGCAGGTCTTTTCAAAGAGGGACTTAGCAAACATTAAAAACCAGAGAGGGAAAAGCAAAAGGTGACGATAATGTCGCTGGTCATAATGGCATTATTTTTATCTTGTATTTTTTTCTTGAAAATTTCCAGAAGTTTTTGCACAGAACTAAAATTATCATCACCATATATATATTGTCACCATATCCTGAGCATGATTACTGAGCTGAAGATGACTGGATTTAAAATCCAAACACTGAAAATCGTATATGAATCTGGTGATCTTTTCTTTGTAACTATTACTCTGCTTTCATGCAGTTTAGTTTGCAGTTATCCTGCATGATTGATTTTTAATGTCCCGTCCAAACTTCTGTAGAATTTTTGAAAAGTTTATTGTACATTGTTACTGGAAGTCATTACTGAATTGGATATCGTTTCATCATGTCATTCGCACCTTCTTAATCAATAAACATAACCTTTTTTGGTTGCTTTTATCCTTTTAGTTCTTGCAGAATTTTACTAAGAAAATACTTCTAAAAAAAGCTCTGTTTCACTATATCTCAGTATATCTACTATTACTAAGACAACATATCATACTAAACATATTTTTTAAGTCTTGATTGTTTTTTATTCAACATGAAGATCGAAAAACAAGATTTTTATTTCAGATTTCTTAAATAACACTTTGTACATTATTTACAAGTACAAAAACACTTCAAAATGTGTAATTTCAAAGTATGAATAAATTAAGATATTTACAACATATCATACTCATTTCTCTTGTGTGAAATTCTTGTATAGTACAGTCAAACCTCACTTTAAAGAGTACTTGGCCCGGTCTTCGGTAGCTGAGCGGAACGCAATGGCGCTTAAAGACGCGGAAAAGACGCAAAGAGGAAAATTGCTAGTTTTGTTTGTGCTTCTAAGATTAGAATCGGACATATCTGAATAAAAGTTTTCATATTATTTTGCCTAAAATTGTTTAAAGAGGTGAATACTAATTCTACATCCTAATATTTTGATTCTGCCTATAAAGCATAAAATGTTGATTTTTAAAATTATTTTGTCATATGTGTCTTTCCCGCGCTTTTACGCGCCACGATGTTTCGCTAAGCTGCCTTATAAAGGGTTGTGATTGGTCTGAATCAATTGTAAGTCCTACAATCAACTGCAAATTCACAGTCTCCTATCTCTTATGTACAGAGTTGCATTTGATACCACTATCAAATTAAGTTGCAATCAATAGTAACTCTTAATAAGACCAGGCCCAGACCCAGACCAGTGGCAACAAGCTAATTTTGTTTGTCCATGCTCGTTTTCTTATTTTCTTTGTTTAATTATATTTTTTTCATTCCCGTATAACAAAGGAATTTTCATGGACCCAAGGTCCTCATTGTAATGGGATTTCACTGTATTTATTGTGTGTAAATTTTTTTTTTCTTTGTATTAACGCAAACACCCACACATGCAGTATGAAGTGTAAATTATCTAGTTACAGTTGTACAATGACTTTAAAAATCATTTAGAAAACGTACGATAATCTACGGAGATTACCCTCATAGCTTCTTTTCGGTTTATACAGTTGAAAGAGATGCCAAATCTCGCCAACAGTTTACAGAATATAGAAAATAAATCTATAAACTATCTAGTACAGTGGAAACTGGCTATAACGAGGACCTTGGGACCATGAAAGTTACCTTGTTACCAGCATGTGCAAATGACAGATCCCAAAATTATTGCCTAGTTTTTAATAGGAACAACAAGCAAATCTGCAGGACCCTGTTTCATAAAACTTGTTATCAATAACAACTGCTACAGATCTATGACAAATTTGCTATAAAGCCAATCAAATTCAGTGATTTTAGTAGCTTATAACAATTATTGTAACTTTTCACTGATAACAAGTATTATGAACTCCCAGAATTAGATAATCTTAAAGGGCAACCCAACCTTGGTAACGATGATTTGAGTGAAGGCAGAAAAAGTAAGAAAAACAGAATGGTGAAAGTTTGAAAGAAATTTGACAAGGAATAAGAAAGTTATGGATGTTTGAAAAATTAGATCACTAAATCTATGAGAATCTAAAATTGGCAATCTGTTGAGTCGATTGTGACATTGGCGATCAACTCTCCCGTTTTTCATACACTAAAATACAGGTAATCTCTGCCTAAGTCGAATCTCTTGGAACCACAGAAATCTGTTCGACTTACGCGAAATTCGACTTAGAAGAGGTAAAAAACACATGTTTTGCTCATTCTGTTCTGAAAAATTGCTTCGACTAAGGCGATTATTCGACTTATGGAAGGTCGACTTATGCAGAGTTAACTGTATAATTAATTTGTGGTTTTCTCCTAAGCACCTTGTCGATAGTATATTGTTATAGGTCCTCATGAAAGAAAAAAGATCCTACTGAGTAATACATTTTGAACAAATGACAGTTTAGTCATTTTGTGTGTTGAAGCGTATGGGGGAGTTGTCCGCCACTACATCACAGTGACATTATCTATTACCAGTAGGCCAATTTGAAATTCCCATATGTATAGTGATTACAACTTTCCAAAATTCATGAATTTCTCATTGCTTGCCCGATTTTGTTCAAACTTTCCCCATTCTGCTTCTCTGATTTTCCTCTTTCTTTCAGAAAAGCTTGCCATTAATGTTGGATTTCTACGAGGATTATAAGGGATTAACGTATTAGCATTAATACTCCAGGGCAGATACATTAAGACAGTGGAAAACAAGCAGTGATATACAGTGTGAGTCAATAAAAAGGAAACCCATATTCAAGCCCCCAGTATCTTAAGAACCAAGTAAAATCACTGAAGGGTATTATAATGGTATGTTAGTTGATAACGTCTTCTTTTATTTGATGGGCTGCTCACCGAAATGCGATCATGGATGACTGAGCAATGGCCATTTTTAAAAAGGATGTCAAATGGTCTTTGCCCAAGTCTTGGTTGAATGGTGTTCAGGAATGACTTTCATTATGCGTAAGTGAAATGGTGACCATTCAAACATTTGGTTGACCATTCATTTCATTCAAAACTTGGGCAGAGGCAAATCTGACATAAATCAGGAAAAATGTTCCTGTTCCACTATCCACGGTCCGACTTTATTGATCAAGGTATCAAATTCCAGGAAGCATGACAGACTACAATATGAGTACATTTATAAGTATTGATTGCACCAATATTTAGGGTTCAATCTCATTTTCCTTTTTATTGAATCACACTGTAAATATATATATATATATTTTTTTTTTACAAAATAAAAGACACAAAACACCGTATTCTGAAAACAGTGTTATCGTTTGTTAGTAAAACAATATTAATTGTCATAACAAATCAAAATTAGGACAAGTCATTGGTTAAAGATTGCGCAAACCTGGCAGTGCTCGCGTAAAGTTGAAAGAGACATCTGCGCAAGCACCAATGATAAGTGTTTATTGCCCGCAATAGACCGCTTCGGTAATGTATGCAAATTTTATACATACCTTTCCAACAAAGGTTGTTCTTGACAACCTGAAAGCTTGCCTTAGGCTTGCCGGACATAGCAACAGATAATGTATGCAAACTGGATTCCAAACATTGAGGATCATTTATAAAAAGCAGGTTAATGGAATAGCTCGTCACTAGGTGCTCAGAGAATTATGTGCATAAATTTGTATACATTACAGAAGCGGTCTATTTCAGTTTGTTATGACAACTAACATCGTTTTCCTGAACATAAAAGGTGACATAGTTTTCAGAATCCGGCGCCAGGAAA
This sequence comes from Heliocidaris tuberculata, assembly GCA_025618425.1. Taxonomy (NCBI): domain Eukaryota; kingdom Metazoa; phylum Echinodermata; class Echinoidea; order Camarodonta; family Echinometridae; genus Heliocidaris; species Heliocidaris tuberculata. The sequence goes on along the minus strand of CM046842.1, from coordinate 39,379,853 downwards.
ATTCTACATTGCACAACAATATAGCTACTATCATAACGTTAGCAGGAAGGACACGAAAAATACAATGACATGGACAAAAATATTGATAGACATTTTCACAGCTTTGGAGTTCCCTGAGAAGGGATAAAAGAAGTCGTTTGGTAGTTTGGACTCGAATGCTGGTTTTTCAGCCCAAACAGCGGACGGATAGGTAGACGCGTCAATGAACTCCACAGAGACGGACACCTCAAAGTTTTGAACCAGAGATTCTGCGCCTTGTTGGCAGTAGGGACCTATGCACTGTAGAGAGAGAGAGAGAGAAGCTAAGAGCTTGTAAGGAATATTTTTAATGATGTTATGGATAATAAACTGAACTGCAAAATTTGGTACCAAAGACTATGCATCTCATTGGCAGTATGGGCCTATGCACTGTAGAGAGAGAGAGAGAGAGAAGCTAAGAGCATGTAAGGAATATTTTTAATGATGTTAAGGATAATAAACTGAACTGCAAAGTTTGGTACTACCAAAGACTATCCATCTCATTGGCAGTATGGGCCTATGTAGTGGGAGAGATGTAGTAAATAACAGAAAGACAGAGAGAGAGAGAATGCACGAGCAAGAGAAACTTGCACTAATTTCTGAATAGCTCCCTCTTCAACAAAAATAAGATTTTTTTATTTCTTTACAAATGAGTTACAGAACTTGTGGCCTTGAAATTCATAGGCAGTAAAAGGATGTCTGCTAAACCTGAGCAAATTTTTGCACAGTTTTGTGCAAGTCTGCAAAAGGGATGAAGTACCTTTCAAATATGAGAAAAGTATGATTAATGTATTCATCAGCAAACAAACCTACCTTTGTTCTTCTCGTCCATCTAACCAATGAATCAATAACTTATCATCTGGTCTATGATTTCATGTAGTCAGGTTTCTTGGCAGGACTTTGTTTATCCTTGATCCAAATCTACAGTTTTAAGCCCATTAGGCTTCAAAGGGGTGCTTTGGGAGGACCGAAGCAATTTTGCAGGTAGGAAATATGCACTGTCACATTCGTTACTCCTGCCAGTACTGTTATAGGGGAGAATTTGCCTGCAGTATATTGATCTTTTCTTTCTTTACTGAAGTCCCCTTGGCTTGGTATTGGAACTTATTAAAGGTTTTATGCATTGGCGATACACACTCGGCAAGAAAAGAAAGTGGACACTCTTTCCAAATTTTCATATGAACTGTCAATAAAATATAATAAAATATATACAGTGGAACCTTGTTATAAAGAGCACTGATATAACAAACTCTCGTTATAACAAGGTGATTTTCCTGGTCCCATCTCTTTGTATTCTATTGTATTTTGGCCCTGATATAACAAGGTTTTGATATAAAGAGGTAATTTCTCTGGTCCCAAGGACCTCGTTATAACGAGATTCCACTGTATCAAATTTAAAGAAAAATTAAGTACTCTACCAATGTCAATTAAGATCAAGTTTTGAACTTTCACGCTTGGATGGCCACATTCATGTAACCGTTAGGTCTGATTAACAAACTTGCAAAAATAGAGCAATAAGCCATTCAAATGTTGATTGAGCATTTCCATCTTGTAGAGTCAAATTAAAACAATGAAAACAAAAATCATGACAAAAACACTTGAATTTGTGGTTGTGCTTTTCAAAAGCCTGCAGTCCTGAGACTACAGCTGACATCCTGTGCTCATTCCTTCTCATTTTCTTCTCACTTTTTTGTTTTCATTATTGAACAAGAATGTCTTACAGATGCACATGTTCATTAATGTTTCAACGGCTACTTGCTCCATTTTTACAATTTTCTTAATCAGACCTTCCAACAGTTACATGAATGTGGCCATCCAGTCGTGAAACTTGAAAACTTTATCTTAATTGATTTTGGTCGAGTATTAACTTTTCTTTAATTGAATATATATTTGATTATATTTTACTGACGGTTTATATGACAACTTTGAACAATAATGAGTGTCCACTTTCTTTTTTTGCTGAGTGTAGAATAATCTCTTCAAATCAGACTTACTTGATATCTCAGCGTTTGACCCGAGGCATCAGGATAGTTATACCTGACTCCAATGATCTTGGCTTGTGGGTTGGCTAAGGCACCTACGTTGGCATAAAGCACCTCTATATGAAGAGCCATATACATGTTGTTACATACTCCTTGCTCGTTGCTCTGGAAATCCAAACACAGTTATATACCTATCATACAAACTGCATAGAAATCCACCTCATTATATTCATCATGTAGAATATTACAGGGAAAGTCCACCCCAATATCAATTTGTTCTCAAGAGAAGTGGAGAACTTAAAGAAGCAGATCAATGAAAGTTTGAGCAAAATCCGATAAGAAACAAGAAAGTTATGAACTTTTGAAGTTGTATTCAATCAAACACAAATTGGCAACTGTGTGACAGAAGCGGAAAAATTAAAGTTTGGGAATCCAAATGTAGTGAGGTGGATTTCTGAGCAGTTTGTATGATAGGTTATACCTATCATACAAACTGCTCAGAAATCCACCTCACTACATTTGTCATATGGAATATTAAAGGGAACATGCACTTACTTGTCACAAACTGGCATATATATATACTAAGTGTAAAAAAAATTAATGCTTTTGTTTCTTGATAACTCAAAAGTTATAACTTGTATCTGACTGAGATTTTTACATTGTAAAGTACTGTGTCAAATTAATTTGGAATAAGAACTGAGAAATTTCCTTCCTTAACATTCTTAAAATAATGCTCTGAATATTTAATTAGATTTTCACTTTTTGAAAAATCAAGGCCACAAAATATGTGTGTGTCAGTAATTAATTCACAGCACAACAATGGCCATTGTGCACTGCAGCTGAAATTCCAGAGCACCTCTTTTAATCCACAGTCATGAATCATTATTGAGACCGGATAGTAAAAGGTTGGCAGAAAATCACAGGTGTGATGCACACTGGCAACTGTTGTGCTCTGAATTGATTACTGAAATCCACATATTTTGTAGTCTCAATTTGTCAAAAAGTGATAATTTAATTAAATACTCAGAGCATTATTTTAAGAGTATTATTAATGAAGAAAATTTCACAAAACTTATTCCAAATAAATTGGACATCTTTTAATTTTACATTTTGAAAATCTCAGTCCGATACGAGTTAACACCTTTGAGTTATTAACAATCAAAAGTGTTGAATTTTTTTTTTCACACCTCTATACCCCACATACAAGAGTAATTTTTATTGGTCCTAACTTTTCACATTCTATTTCGATTTCCAAAATCTGCAGATGGTCAATTGCATTTCAGAATTCCCTTCATATTTATATTTCATTCTGTTAGAGTGGTTAACTACCATTCCAACAAATGACCAGCTCAAATGAGCCCCTAAGAGGCAAAGTGGACCAACCCACAAAGTCCAATTTCAAGAAAAAAACAAACATTGTAAGCATTATAAAAAAAATCTGTACACTTCCTACAAGGAAACTGTCAAGCAATAGGTGGCATTAGAATACATTCCTGACAATGCAGTGGAACCTCGTTATAAAGAACACTGTTACAACAAACTCTTGTTATAACAAGGTGATTTTGCAGGTCTCACTTCTTTGTATTCTACTGTTATTTAGCCCTGATATAACAAGGTTTTGATCTAAACAGGTAATTTCCTAGGTCCCAAGGAGTTTGTTATAACAAGGTTCCACTGTATTAATGTTATGAGAAAATGAACAGACCTGAAAGTATAGTGTTGTGTACGCATCTCACTTTTCACCAAAATGTTAGTTAGCCCTGTTTGCATCTTAGTGGCTCACATGTAGGTTAAACATTCTCAAATGATCTTTGAATGACAGAAGGGTCCTACTCTACCCAGTTAAAAAGTGTTCATTACAAAGTGATGGTGGTTTATTGCTCTTTTATCGTTTTCCCCTATGTCAAGAATACTTTCCCTTCCAGCTGTATTATGCTCTAAACTCAGCTTATTTATCAAATTACCCAGTTTTGCACAATTTTAAGACTCCAATATTTACAAACTAGGGCTCATGCATGCCTAAATGCAGTTAATCTTGCAAAACTCGAAGTCGCATAAGTCGAACTTTCCCTTTTAAAGTCGAATCAATTCTTTTAACCAAACTATGCAAAACATGTGTTATTTACATTTCCTAAGTCGAATTTAGCATTTTGCATAAGTGAGACTATATTTCGTGGTCCCAACTGATTCGACTTATGCAAAGTTAACTATAGTTGCCATTGAAAATAAAACTCCAAATAAAAACAGAACTTGTGTTGAATCACAACTTTTTATGCAAGAGACCTACTGCAATCGTATTGAATAAATTAGGTGCACTCACCACTGGATTGCTAGATATTGTATCCTCAAAGATCTCCACCCAATCACCTACAACCTCTGGTAATGAATTCCCAAACGTCGCAACATGGCTTGGATGGTTACCGTTGAGGGCGTTTAGCGCCGTAGCTTGGATCAGACCGCAGACGTCGGATACACTCTCGTAAGAAACTCTGAAAGCAAAAGCGAGAAAATAAGCAATAAAAAAATGCTTAGTCTCGAGCTAGTCATTGAATTGATCAAAGAGAGATTGACGATATTTAATTTATCAGACTGCTATGAATGCAAGTATGTGTGCATTGTAGCTTAGGAATAAGGAAACCTAAGGACCTGCTTGTCTAGTTTTATACTCCAGAGTGTGGCAAATGTAGACGTATCTCTTCAGGGCTTGGAACCCTATATCTTGTGGTTCACAGTCCGAGGACTTATCCACTAGACCACACCATCGCTAACAAAAGAGACTTACTGAATAATGCAACCGCTGCGTAAATTCTCTCCAAACGTGACAGGGAGGCGAGAATCAGAGTCATTCGCACACGTTCCATCGGCGGAGCTCCGTACGACGGTAAACCAGTTGTCAGGGTCGGCTCCAACAGAAATAGCCTGCGTAATACTTGGGTTAAGCCAAATAGCGTATATGTTCATTTATAGATTTCTTACATGTACATATACATGTAAGAGAGAGTAAATATTGAGCCTAAAGACGGAGTCCTTTAAAGGGAAAGTCCACCCTGGTGTTAAGTTGATTTGAATAAAAGCAGAAAAATGGGAGAAACAGCTTAGAGAAAGTTTGAGCAAAATCTGACAAGAAATAAGGAAGTTATGAGTTTTTGAAGCTGGAATCAATCACACACAAATTGGCAACTTGGTGATGTATCTTGCCAGCTCCTCTTGCACTTGGTCTATGCAGAAAATTTCTTAAATTTTCATTTTCTTCGCTGTTGACGAAGGAATACATGTACATTTGTTTCATACAAGTTTTGTGTAAAAACATATGTGCAATGATTTTATATAAGTTGCATACATGTATGATTAAATATTTTCTTTTTTAAAAAGTGGAAATTTATTATAAAAATTTGTACAGGGCAAATGGGAGAGGAGCTCGCAACATACATGTACGTCACGGAGTTGCCAATTTGTGTTTGATTGATTACAACTTCAGAAATTCATTACTTTATTTCTTATCGGACGTCGCTCAAACTTTCATTAATCTGTTTCTTTAATTTTTCTCCTTTTAAAACCTACTTGATATTAGGGTGCACTTCCCCTATAACACTGAGGTTTCATTTCCCCTTCACAAAATATCTTACAAATCGTGGGTTCTATGGCACAAGCTCTGGGGATAATTCGTCGTCGTTTTTATGAACTGACGAATCTGTGCACGGTGCGCAGAAACGTGAATTGGCAGGAATAGATTTAGGTGTTCTTAGATAACGGAATTTGCTTTCGCTGCATAATTTCATGTATCGATATATACATCACAAGAAAGCTTATGACTTCAACTTTGAAATGGTGTATATTATTATGTATATTAATACAGAATAAAGAAGCACTGCCCATTCAAACGTGATTTGACGGTTCGTAAAACCGTTTTCTCCAAAGCGCGTATTTGCGCACGTGCGCGAATTCGTCAGTTCGTAAAAACAACAACAAATTGCTCCTTGGTCTAATTCCTACACTTACAGAGTTCCTAAAGTAACCCCTGGACTAGACCCAACCCTAACCCTACACCATTGACAAAAAAAGCTAAATAAAGTTTGACTATACAGACTACAGGTCAATATTGGATTTATAATGTGGCATAGTTTGTCAAAAGATTAAAGCTAGCAATGCAGCCAATTACATGTTACTACTACAGTGCGTCCCCCCAAAAAGTTAACAGTTGGAAAAAGTTTCCCCAAATCAATATTTCAGAATATTTTCCATAAATTTTCATTCCTGTTGATAGCTTAGGGTCTCTCCTATGCAATAATGCAAAAAAATCTGACTTGCTATTAAGCTTGAGTGATCAAAAACCACTTTTGTGAAAAGGTGCAAAATTCAGAATTGACAAGAATTGGTATTTGTCCTAGCTTGTATGAACAAAGTTAAGAACTGTTTAAAACTGACAGTTGAAAAAAGTCTCCCATGTAAATATTTCAAAACATTTTCAGGGGGGTGTTTCACAAAGCTGTTCGTAAAGCTATGCATGACTTTACGAACGACTTGTATATGAAGTGCCAGATAGGATGCCCAAAGTTTTTCCTGATGTTTTTTGATAGGGTGCAAAATCCATACTTCACAAATGTTTGTTTATGTTCTGGCTGGTATCAGCAAAGTTGAGAGTCATGAAAAGGCTTAAAATGTTATATTCTGATCATTAAAAGACAATTTATGAAAGAACAGACTTTGTTCACTGTATGTCCTGCTATATCCCATCAAAAATTTGTGGCTGAGTGAGCAAGCCGGTGAAATTAAAACACTCACCAAAAGTAACATTTTGAAACACTCAACAAAGTAGTTAATTGCTCACTCAAGCATAGAATATTGATGGGATGTGTAAAGAAATACATAGAACAAAGCCTGTCATTTCATAAATTGCTTTTTATTGACCAGAACATGGAAATTTCTACGCCTTTTCATGACTCAACTTGGCTGATACCACCCACAGCCATTATCAAATCTTGTCAAGTCTGGATTTTGTATCCTTTCACAAAATTGGCTTTTCTCAAGCGTAGAATATTGGTTGATATTTTGGTGTCATTTGATAGAAGAGACCCTAAGCTATCCACAGGTATGAAAATTTCCTTAGAATAGTTTGAAATATTTATTTGGGTACACTTTTTCAACTGTTAACTTTTTTCTGGGACGCTCTGTAGAAATGGTTGAGAAAGGATATTTGATGCTCTCATCTGGTTGCGTCTCTTCAACAAGGTTTCCAGCCATCACGGGTTGACCAATCACATAGCCAGGATTGCCGCTACGTGTGTACACATCTACCTCATCACGCTGTATACAGACAGAGAGAGAGAAGGAAGGAAGGCATCAGAGAGATAAAGAGGGAGAAAGAGAAAGAAAGGGAGATGAATATAAAGAGAGAGAGAGAGGGAGAGACATACAGCAAAGCACAGATGCAGAACGAAAACAACAACAAAAAAAAAAAAAAGAGAGAGAAAGAAAGAGAAACACATTGGACATAGTAAAAATACATAATAGGAGCCACAAAAATTTGCAAGAATAATAAAAACAAAAAACTTTTTTAGCGAAAACACATTGTTTTCAAATCTGGAACTAGTATCCACCCTGTCCACAATCTTTTTCCTCATAACATGTTCAATTTGAATTTCTAGTACAAATATAAACATGAGGTCAACAACATAACAAATGGAATATGTTGCTCTATAGAGAACAACACATCTACATGTGTAAATCATATGAACATGCACACATCCATGCACCTGATATAAGGTCTGTTCCCCTTTGAAGTCAAGAAATCAAATTCCTCATAATCTACAGGTAAATTGGTTCTTTTTTGCCAACTTTTAACTCACCTTGATAAATTCTGTTGAGAAGGTCTGGGAAGGATTAAGGTCATTTGAGGTCAAGGACCCCAGCAGCAGCTCCACCTCTACATCCTCTATGCCGTCTGTGGAATTATGGGTAATAATGTAGTTGACCTGAAACAGTACCGGTGAAGAAGAATGTTAGACGTTAATGGGTACCTGGTGGGAAGAAAAGAATTTCTTGGATCTTTTGAACACTACTGAGCAAAAGCCAGACTTAATGGTATGACAAATCCAACAATCAAAAGAGATATCCAACCTCAATGGCAAGTTGCTCTGGAAAGTAAGGAAAAATCAGAGAAGCAGATTGGAGACACTATGACAATAAGCTATCTATAATATATTTTGAGCACTGCCCCAAGGGAGAAAACCAGAAATTAATGACATTTTAGTGTACAACAAACGTGAGAGTTGACCAGGAATGCGTCACAATCGACTGACCAAATCGCCAATTTGAGATTCCATTGGTTTTAGTGATCTCATTTTTCAAACAGTTATAATTTTCTTATTCTTTGTCTGAGATCTTTCAAACTTTCATTATCCTGTTTCTCTTATTTTTCTGCTTTCACACAAATCGACTATTCAAAAGGTTGGATTGACCATTAACTTTATTACCATAATCATAGACTTCATCACCATCATCATCATCATCATCATCATCATCATCATCATCATCATCACCACCATCATTTTTTTTTTAATTCTCTGTACTTGATAGGAACATTAAATGTGTTCAACCCCTATCGAGATAACAGCACATCTCACCTCTAGGACCACATTCTCGCACGTTTCACTGGACGAATTATAAACCGGAAGCGGGACCTCTTCCATCGTGTAGTTACAATCCACCACGAAATCGAAAACGATCTGGCACAACACCGGCAACCGAACTGTGATGTTCATCAGCTCCAGTTGCTCGTAAAATGGATATCCCGGGAAATCTGTCACAGGGACAAGGGTCGTGAATTCGTCCACGACTGTTGCGTTGGGATCCATGGTGGCGTTGCTGTTGTTGGGGGTAGGGGTGGCGGCAGTTGTCGGTTGTGGTGGAGTGGTAGTGCTATCTGGCAGGGCAGTGCTCGCGTTGACCAGGATGGGACCAGGGAGCGGGTTGTCTTGTAAGAATTTAGGGGTCTGGTAGGCCAAGAAAGAATAATGGGTGATAAATAATGATGGTATAGTAACTACCATTTCAACTCTTACAGCTGGTAACCAAAATTTCAGCATGATATTTTCAACCTTCTTCATGCTTCATTCTATCGTTTTCACTACCATTGCAACGGCATCGCCAAAAATGCTTATCCCATGCCCGGCCTGGTGAACAGTGAAATTAATAAAATTTTACTTCAATTGGTACTACTTCCCTCTGCTACAAACTATAAACTAAAAACAACCACAATACTTACATGGGTAAATAATGATTTCATGCAAAGCACTTTTCAAGTTACAAATAACTCATCAAAGCGCTGTGCAGAGTATTATCTCCCCTGTCATGGCATTCAGTTAAGATTCAGCGCTTATAGTGAATAATCGTTGGCTTACTTCGAACCATCGTGTGATCACATTCACGTCACGTCGTCACGTTACATGACCTGTTGTGAATACTAAGCCCTAAATTCACGAAGGTCAGGGTGAAACATTTGTGAAATACCCCCTCTTATTGGCGAAGTGTCGGGTCCAGTTTACCCGACAATTTAGGGTTTATCATTCATGAAAGGTCGTGTAACGTGACGTGAACGTGATCACACGATGGTTCGAAGAAAGCCTAATCGTTTGGGTAATGTCCACAAATGTTTCAGGTACAAGTAATATCCACAGGAAAACAAAAACCAAGTTTCAAGACAAAGCTGAGTTCCGGTCAAGTGATAACATTGTGAAATAAACAGGAAGCAGACTGGAAAAGGTTGATTATGTTATACATGTTCACAAGAATTGGAGTATACCGTAAGGTTCTGGAATGATAACAAATGAACTCCATCTTACCGAAAGTGCGGATGGAAATGTATATAAGGGACTAAATACAGATGGTGGATGAAAGTTTGACACAGACATTTCAGCTATTTATAGTCATACTTTGAATATGGGGCATCTGAAGACCAATCGTTTTACAGGACATTTCTTCTATGAAATTCTCCCACACTGACATAAAAAAGAATGAGAAAGCTCACAAAAAAAAAGATTTTTCACCTATACCAGTTCTCAATCTCATGAAAATGAATCTGAACTTACAGCAATGACTTTAAAGCCTTCATAGTAGGTCCTTGCTGATAAGAATGGTTGTTGTTCACAATCACTCTGAAGACTGGTAAGCACACGAGTGCAGGTCACTTTCTGATCATACAAGTAGGCTGTAAGAAGGAGATGGGATAGTATCCAGTCTCTCGATCAAAAAAAGTGATCACATAAATCAAGCAAATAACTGGCTGTTGTGTGCTATATTCACTCTCTTAGCATGTTTACACTAACAAAGATTTTAGATTTTTTATTGAATGTCACAGGCACAGCAAATTTTAACAGCAGTAAATTAAAACAAGAATCATCATATGTACCTCGTGTTTTTTGATGATAAGAAGTTGGTAAGTATCTAAGGAAGAAATTTACACCACTTGCAATTGACTGGTCAATACATTTGACGGAAGCAATTTCAAAATGAAAATAACCAAAAACCTTAACACATGTAACGAGCAAAGCAGATGATAATATACATTGCTGAGAGCCAAAAGGCAGTAACTAAGAGTTTGAGAAATATCAATGTTGCCATTTCTTGCTCTCGACAGACAATGTGTAGCCTCGAAAAATCAACATCTGTGGATAGTGTTACCTGCAGGGTTGTTGTCATCACATACATCAGATGCTAGCCCTCGTGGTAGCCCAAGTTGCCCCAAGGCCAGTGACTCGTACAGTGTGTAGATCACATCTCCAGACTGAGACACACACACACATAAAAATAAGAAATAATAATAAAAGATGAAACGAAAATATCAATGTTATTTAAAAATACCAAGCTCTCCGGCTTATTTATTTATTTTTTTTTAATTTTTTTAATTTTTTTTTGGGGGGGGGGTGCAATTATTTGCCCAAATTGCCCACTTCATCTTTTCAGGCTACATGCTTATTTTAACCAAAAAACACACAAAAAACAAAAAACAACAAATTGGCAACCCTGAATGAATAGTCGTAAGAATTAATTCTGTAATTTTCATATCTTAATCAGGTGCTCCAACAATTGTTCCCCCGACGATGACAAATACATGTAGGAGTCCTGCAAAGGTTCTTGATGTCACATATTTCAATCTAAACACACCATTTGTGAACATCATATCCACAAAGATCTGTCAAGTAATATTTTTCAAAGTATCATGTCTGTTAGTTTAATAGTAAGAAATTTGTGACAGATCAGCCTTGTATTAAAAAAAATTATCCAATAAAGTAGTCTTCTTCTTCTTCTCCATCTCCTCCAGCCTCCTCCTTTCTCCTTCTTCTTCTTCTTCTTCTCCTTCTCCTTCTTCTCCTCCTTCTTCTTCTTCTTCTTTTTCTTCTTCCTCTTCCTCTTCCTCTTCTCCTTCTCCTTCTACCTCTCCCTAACTACCCCTACCTCTACTTCTACTACAATACTACTACTACATTCAATTGATAATATTTTACTTTCAAATTTAATGATATTTTGCACATTCACCTGATAGAAATCACTGTAGGTAACATTGGTGTCTTCTGCCGGCTTGGCATAAGACGTTGACCCATACTGCTCACTGAGCTCATAGAACCGGTCAACTGTTTCAACTGTCTGAGGAAGGGTGTAAAAGTTCCTTTGTGCATCTGAATTGAAATTGAGAAACAACAAGAAAAAGAGGGGACTTAGGGTATGGAATGTAAAGGACTATGAATTGGCAGGTCCCGATTCAAGTCCCACCCAGTCACATAGCTGAACTGCCCGGGACCTGCTGTGGACGTTGACGTGTATAACATCCAATGTAAAGGATCTTAGGCGATAAAGTTTTGTGTACGCTATCTTCAGACATAAGCTATGTAGAATCAGCATTGAAAACGATGCGTTACAGTGGAAAGATTTTGCGTACTGCAAAGAGTCTATGCCGCAAGATGGTTTACTATGCAGTGAGTTCAGTGAGTTAATGATTCAAAGTGTTTTATCATACCCCTAATAGTAGCAGGCTTATATTCACTACAGCTAAAAGCAGAATGGAATTATGAAATCATACCCCTAATAGATGTATACATATGTATGAGCAGCCCTGTTTTCAATTACAAATATATGTCTCATTATGTCATAAAGAATTCAAGTGTTTTACTTAAGTGAAACCACACCCCTGATAGACATTTGTGTATGAGCAGCCGTTTTCACTTACACATTATCCCCGATTATGCAGAACAGGATTCAGGTGTTCTACTTGTGAAACCACACCTATTATAGATGTATGTGTATTTAGCAGCCCTGTTTTCACTTACAATTATCCCTGACTATGCAGAACAGACTTGAATCAGTCACATCCACTGTTTCTGGTTCGGCATTATCATTGAACATGACTGAGCTTCTCACACAAACTTTGTCTTCAACTCTGGAAAAGGGAGAAATCATATTGAATGTATAATGTACTTATTTGCACTTGATTCATAGGAATTAACAGTGACCGGTTTATGAATTTCAAACATATCTTTCACATTGTTCATGGTATTATCCTCAGGCTCTATGCTATCATACTTTCTTTCCATCCAATTCCCTCTAACTTTATAGTAGTAGTGGTGGTAGTAAGTAGTAGTAGTTGTAGTTGCAGTAGTAGTAGTAGTAGTAGTAGTACTTCTTAGTAGTGGTAGTAAGTAGTAGTAGTAGTAGTAGTAGTGGTGGTGGTGGTAGTAAGTAGTAGTAGTAGTAGTAGTAGTGGTAGTAAGTACATTTTGTAGTAGTAACTGTAGTTGCAGTAGTAGTAGTAGTAGTAGTAGTAGTAGTAGTAGTAGTAGTAGTAGTAGTAGTAGTAGTAGTAGTAGTAATGGAGTATTAGAGTAAGAGTAATAGTAGTGGTATTAAGTAGTAGTAGTTGCAGTAGTAGTAGTAGTAGTAGTAGTAGTAGTAGTAGTAGTAGTAGTAGTAGTAGTAGTAGTAGTAGTAATAGACAAAGAAGATTTATTGGACAACTTGAATCTTTGTTTTTCAAAGAAACACTACAATTTTTTAAATAGATATACATGTATATATATTTCACTCAGTTTGGACAAATGAATATCAAGTAAATGCATACAATGTACTCTCAGCTTGAAAAATTTCTTTGGTCCTGCACTGGTGAGAACCCTGGATCCATACTTACACATAAGTGTTCTCTGAACACTCGCTGAACGTTGCAGTGTCTGCCGGCGTACAGTCTGGATCACAGCAGCAATTCACATCACAACGATTACCCGTCAAATCACAAATGCATGTTCCAATATCTGTTTCACATTGATAAGAAAGATGAAGAGAAATGATTTTCTCTTATCTTTTATAAAATGCATAAAAAGTTGCATTTAGACGAGTTGAAATGCAACTGAAAAAAATGAAAAGTCTCCTGTACATAATAATATGCGTATATACTGTCTATGTGTGCGACAGTGCAAGATATTAGCACAATTAAAAGGAGAATGAAACCCTGGGGAAAAATCAATTTTAATGAAAAGATATCTTGAGCTAGGAAGGAGACAAGCTGCACTTTGAGAGATAATGGGGAAAATATGAAATTTTGTGTACAAAACATATGGAGAATTGTACTACTTAACCTATCACTTTGAAGCAACATTGCCAATTTGAGGATCGCCGTAGAAAGTAAATTGAGACTTTTCAAACTTTCACAACTTTCTCATTTCTTAACCGATTTTGAACCTTTTTAAAATTGCTTCTCTCTATCCTCGCTTTTCATTAAAATTGATTTTTCCCCAGGCTTTCATTCTCCTTTAAATTTAGCATGCCGCGTCAGAACCGTTCAGGGTTGCACTGCCTTCTACTCCGTTCATCTACAGTGCACATTCCGTGCCGATCTCGCCATCTTTGTAATGCTAATCGCACAGCAAAAGCTTCAAGTGAACGTTAAGTAAATCCACATCGATGTCGCCATAAATTCTCATTTTTTTCATGTTTCTCATGATCGGATCGTTAAAGTGATTGGATGGGCTGGAAGAGGAAGAGTTTAGCAAACTCTGAAGGGTGTTCGCAAGGTTCACCATACGTGGAAATGGATGAATCTTGCCCACTGATTTATTTGTTTAACGTTACTTGTCTCTCCGTTTGGGAGAATGCTGCCGCTGTGTGGCTTGATGTTCAATGTCAAATTTTATAAAACATGAAGCCTGTGTGGTTATGTCTTAACCTAGAATACATCTAGGTCAAGATCTACACGATGTAGATAAAGCTTTTTGGGTGCAACATATTCAAGATTAAAGATTCAATATCCAGGACTTCATCATTCATGGATCACTTGCATTTAGGCCTAACTTTGTTTTGTTTCTCGTAACTAAAAAGTAAAAGCAACTTGTCTTTTTATGCAGGACGGCCAAGGATCCTGTACTGTACGTAGCACACACACTTATGCTGTAGCTATCAAATTTAAATCTAGATCTAGTCTGATTCTAGATCTAACAAAGTTAGATCTAGATCTAAATAATCTAAATTAATCTAACAGTTAGACTAGACTTAGACTGTCACTTAGTCTTAAGTTAGAGTCAACGAAGAGAAAGTAGATATATCTAGGCTAGAATACTTAGCCATTTTTTTCTTAATGTAAGAAATTTCTTCAGTTGAAATACCACATTTAAATTTAGCATTTTGACCACTAAGGCAGTAAGGGATACAGTCTAATTGTTCCAGCACAAATGTTAATACATGGGACCACACGTTTTCCACAAATTGTCTTGCACGCTTCTACCTGTATTCGCAGGCACTTCAGTGGAAGGTGATGCCGGAGGAAGGGCCGTTGTTTGTTGCTGAGGCTGCGTTGTTTGGGCATTTTGAGTCGTCTGAGGTTGAGCTGGAATGGTTGCTGTTGTTCCTGGGTTGCTTGTGGTTTGCTGATCTGCTGTAGTTTCCACAGAATTCGTCGTCTGCGCTGAGATTGTACGAATGTTTATCGCAGCGAACAGCAAGATGAAAACTATTTTGCTTTTGGCGTCTGCTGACAACCCCGCCATCTTGTGCTCTTTATGAATATTCATGAGACATTCTGCCGCCGCGCTTTGGCCGGGGAGGCCGGGGGGGGGGGGGGGGATGGCCTGTACAAAATACCCCCCCCCCCCCACTTTTCAAGGAAAAAATAATTTCTATATCAATTCATCAAGACATCATTGATAAAATGGCATTCTCGTGAAATAAGCCACCCCGCAATCACTTTGTACATGCAGTTTATTGCGTGTAAATGTCTATGAGGGTTCACATCCTCCATTGACTTTACACGGCAGTGCCTGTACGTGTACACACTCGATGACCGGTGGCTTATTTCACGAGATGGCCGATGATAAAAATTGATATAAAAGACTGTTATAGCAGTGAGAATTCCTCCTTAAAAATGCAATTAAAATGCTAAAGAGATGATGTGAATGTCCTGATATTTCCGATTTTATATAAATTAATTTCTCTTCCATGTACATCCCGCCTCTTTAATGCACAGTTAATGCAAAATGCAGGCCTAATAAAACATGGGGCCTGTAACATAAAGAGATAAATCAATCTTACGACTGATATCAATCGTAAGTCAATGGCAAACCATGTACTGAAGAGTTAATATTGATTGTATATCTCTTTATGTTACAGGCCCAGGGTGTTATAAACAAAGTCGAAAACAAGCTCAGACATTTTCACGTCATGCTGAGGACACGAGGAGACTTCTCGGGACTGTACAGCATTCTCCAAAATGACATCTATCTAACATCTTCTACAGGATCTTTCAGGATTCATAATGATGCATCAACTCTTAGGATCAAATCTTAGGATTATTTAAAATCAGGCGCTGTGGAGTGGGGGGGGGGGGGAGTGGGTACAGTTTCCCCAGCATTTCAGGGATTTGGGTATCCTATAGAAGTTCCCCCTTTTACATAGGAAAGTGTTCCTTTTTCTTCAGATAAGTGCCCCCTTTCCTTTATATTCCTGCCCGTTCCACTTTCTTACAATTTGATTTTTTTACCATTGATAATTGCCAGAGAACTATTAAATTCTGAGAGGTGCCCCTTCTTCCTTGACAACTGTCCTTTTTCCTTTTTAAGAAGTGCCCCTTCCCCTTCTATAAGTATCGTTTATATTATAACACGTGCCCCTTTTCCAGTCTTATAATTGCCCCATTCTTTCTGGTAAGTGCTCCCTTTATTTTATTTCTAAAAACGAGCCTCTTCCCTTTTCACCTCCCATAAAACCCCTAATAAAATATTTCCTTCGACAATTCACTTTTAAATCACTTGCATCAAATGTATCTATTAATCCCTTTCAATAACTGGCTTTTTCCATTCTCATTTTTCAGATACAAGAATTACCCCCTTTCCATCTGATAAGTGCACCTTCACCTGTGGCAATGGCCTCTATTCAAATTTGACAAGTGCCCCTTCCGCCTTCTGCTAAATGACACTTGTCATATCTGATGAGTGCCCCTTTACACCTCTGATAAGTTCCCCTTAATTCATTTTGACACGGGCTCCTTTTCTTTCTAAGAAGTAAACTTATTCCTTCTAATGAGAGTCCCTCTTCCTTTATATAATAATAAATTAAACAATTAATGAAGGAATTCTACAACTCAAAATGTTTTTTATCGAAGTGAAACATGATTTGGTGCATAACTTACGGGGAATCTAACCAAAATTAAAACAATAAATGAATCAAGTACACAACGCAAAAGATTTTATAGAATAGAAAATTGGTTTTGCCCATGAATTACAGAGAATCTACAAACCAAATGACACAACAAATAAATTAGAAATACGACCCGAAATACATTTATCGAATCGAAAATTGATTTGGGCGTAACTTATATACAGGTTTCCAAAATTAAAATATTATGCTCTTTTTTTAAATCCTTATCGGGACTAAAAGAAATATACAACTACGTGTCATCGGCATAACAATGACAAGATACATTTGGAAAACGCCTTTGAACAAGATTGATCAGGCTACTAGTATACAGTGTAAAGAGAAGGGGCCGAAACGTGACCCTTGTGGAACCCCATGGAACAGGAAAATTCTGCGATTTGACATGAACTATTATACTATTTGTTGTCTGTCTGTAAGGTGAAATTCAATCCATGAAAGAACGGAGTCACTTAAACCAAAAAGAGAATGGAGTACATTCAAGAATATTCCATGATCAAAAGTGTCAAACTCGGAACTTAGATCCAAAAGTACCAACAATGTACTTTTTGATTGTCCATGGCCCTTAGAAGATTTTTTTTTTTTTTTTAAATTCTGATCAAGGCTGTTTCAGTGCTGTGAAACCGTCTGTATGCTGACTGCAGACATGGGAACACTGAATTGTGACAGAGGTGTTGTTGAAGTTGCTGTGTAGAAGCTCCTTCATCTGATTTCGATATGTACTGTAAGTTACTGACTGGTCGTAGATTGTTGAAATTCAACTCCATACCAGGTTTTTTCAGAAGTGGCTTAAGGAAGGGAAAAGGCCATTTGAGAGAGACAACTTAATAATTTTTATAAAGACCGGGAACAGTGATCCAGTGCAGTGCAATGCAATAAAAGCTTAGTAGGCATCGGGTCAAGAGAACATGATTTTCTTACTCAAGTTTTTGACTAATTTCTCAACCTCATTTTCAGATAATGTTTTGAAAGAAGTGAAAAATTGAGAAATTGAAATCTGAAGAGCTGTACAATCCAAAGGAGTATCATCAAGAGTACAAGTTATGTCATCTACAGTAACCTTAATGTCAAAATGGATTCTCACTATCCCATCACAGAAAAAGTTTCCTAAGCCATTTGCAAATTGTTTTTATCAACATGAGGAGGTATCACAGTATTAAGCTTGGTCATATTCAACAAAGACTTAGTGACATTAAAAAGACTTCTTTGATCAGAACTGTTCTCCTTCATCATTTCAGAGTAATATATACGATAGGCCCTATTCATAACAAATAATGTCTTGTTACGAGCAGCTTGAACCTTATATCGTAATCACAGGGGCGGCGCTACAGGGGGGCAGAGGGGGCGACCGCCCCCTATGATTTTTCAAGTAGTGAAAAAAGAAAAAAAAAAAAAGAAAAAAGAAGAAAAGGAGGAAGAAAAGGGAAGAAAGAAGAAAGATGAGTATTAAAAAGAGAGGTCTTAAACATATAACTCTATATCACCCCTGTTATTTAATGGATAAAAAAATATGACGTCATCTTTAGGTCGTCTTGCCCCTCCTATCAAAATACCCTGGCGCCGCCCCTGCGTAATCAACATGATCAAGAGGGGATCTTGTTCTCAAACATCTTTTCTCAGCTTTCCTTCTTTTTCTTTTTTCTGTCCTAACATCATCCGTAAACCAAGACGATTTTTTTTTCGCCAGCCCTCAAAAAGTCGCTCAGTGTGTGTGTGTGTGTGTGTGGGGGGGGGGAGTTATCAGATATTTTCCTCCATAATTCTCTGACAAGCAAAAAAAAAAAAAAAAAATCGAGAAAAAAAAAATCGAGGAAAAGTTGTCAGGGGGACACTCTGCCCCCTACCCCCCCCCCCCCCCCTCAGCTACGCTAGTGATTGTATAAAGAAACTAATTCCACAAGATCATCAGGAGTGTAAAGGGAACTATTAATTAGCAACGCCACTCTTTATTGAATCCATGTCTATTCAACCAAATTTGCGAAAAAATACTGTTTTAGAAGTCAAAGGTGATTTACATGAATTCACCAGACACATAACAGGATAATGATCTAGTCTGCAAGCACAGACCCTAATTTGACACTTTATCAGAAAATCATTGTGTCTTGAGAGGAGCCTAATCCAGCTACCTACTGGTCGTGTCAATATAGGTCAGGAGCAACTACAGTACATGGCCTATGGTAGTCTTACAGCGCAGACTCTCTTGTACGACTGACCAGGGTTTGTGCCTGCAAACTAATAATGATCTGCGGAGCGTTTCATTAAATGTCTTGTTAGTGATTTTTACTGACAAATTTGCTCTCAGCCAATCAGATGCAAGGATTTCAGTAGCTTATAACAGTTGTCGGCAAAAATCGCTGGCAAAACCGCTTGATGAAACGCTCCCCTGATATCAAATAACCAGGCCAGGGTCGGCCCACAAATACATCATCTGTCATACGAGGTATAACCGAATCAAGAGTATGACTGTGAGTACGAGTATAAAGTCAGCATGATGAGTACAAGAAAGTGAGTCAAGTAGATAATAAATTATCTTGATTCTTGATTATTAATGATATCAACATGAATATTAAAGTCACCCATAATCATTACAGGTACATTACATAACCACTGTTCCTCTATAAACTCATCGAATTCAGAGAAGAAAAGATATATTGATAAACGGTGAGCATCAGAATGTGGTGGCATATGTAGATATTGCTTAACCCTTTCAAGACAATTGACCACATTTTGTGGTTTGGCTCAGTAACTTTTGATCCAGAGCTCTAAAAAATATACCAGATGCATGAGTAGAAAAAGCAAAATTTTCTGCACACACTATGTCCATTTTTATTGCGTGACCATATTGCGTTTGATGCCAGGAATTTAAAAAACAAGAATAAGCTTTGAGATCCTTAAATTGGCAACACATTGAGAGGTTTAAAATCATTGTTTTCATCAAAATTGGCAATTTCTTTCAACTATTCAACAAATTTCTAACCATGTATATTGTTTTCAAAGACATTACACCATATTTGAACCATGTAGCACTAAAAGAAAAATATTATTGTTGCCAATTTGAAGAACAAAATGTGATCAATTTAGCCCTTAAATAATCTCTGTCCTGAATGGGTTAACTTGAGTTGAAGAGATCTGAATGATGATTAAGATATTATGCAAACTCAAATGACACTTTTTCACGGGCATTGATTGAGTCCTTGAAGGGAAGAGCAGTTCCGCCAATATGACTATCAGTACGGGACAATGATTAAAGAGATACCCAACAGGGGCGATGTCTTAAATGATGACGGAGTCATTGTCTGTCAACCAAGTCTCTGTCAAAGCATATAAGTCAGCCTTACTTTCATAGAAAAAATCACACACAGATGCCGACTTACTCCGTAATGAGCGACTATAATTAATGGTACGCAACTTCAGGTAAGATTGAGGAGGGCAGTGGCGCAAATCCATTTTGAAATTCGGGGGAGTCACCACATGATTTAACTTTTGTACCTGTCCGAAATGTCTGAATTTTTTTTCCTGACATCCCCCCCCCCCCCCATAAAGGTTATCACATTTTTGGGGTCTAGTTTTCCTCCAAAATTCTCTGACAAGCAAAAAAAAAAAGGGGGAAAAAAGGGTTATTCAAAAAGATGGGGAGGGGGACATTCACCTATCTTCAAAAATGTGTGGGGGGGGGGGATGTCCCCCTGTCCCCCTGGATTTGCGCCATTGAGGAGGGGTAGATAATTTGATACCAGTAATGTAAATTTCCTACCCTTTTCCCCATGTCCACCACGTGTTCCTCTCCTGGTTTTCTTCTTACGATTAATTCTAAGTGATCTAAGTACTTTTGGGGGATCCGATAGTATCAATAAAATTCTTCGATAGCAATGATTTGCAACCCATCCATTGGAGAAGCTCTGTTGGCTCAGTGTAGTTTATTCATTGTATGCACATTAGCATCACCAGTTCTGGCAGTCGGCGATATAGGTGAAATTTGCCTGTCAGGCTAGGGCCAGGGTTTGGATTCACCATCTTGTAGAATGCTCAAGATGAAAGGTAACATTCAAGCTGTGGGAGATCCTTGCCTTTGGGAAATGCTTTCTGGTGAAAGGCTGCTGAACAAAAGGATGAACAGATGGCTTTCCATTGCAATGTTCAGGTCCATTCAGGCTTACATGTATGTGATAATCACAACTCACAGGCATATTAAACATCATAAACAGATGAAACTTACAGAGATGTAATCAGTACGTAATTGCTTACAACAAAGTGTGGATATATATATATATATATATATATATAGTATGTCATTTTCAGGTAATAGGTAGTCCTACATTGATATTTTAACAGTTATACACACAAATCTACACCCAAACGCACACCCATGCACACATATCAGCACAGGTTTGTCCTGTACAGTTTGACTAATGTCTTCGTCATTAGCAATGCTGCGACTTCATGTGAAGTATCTCTTCATTGTCATGAAAACAATAAATGAACATCCTAAATTTTAATTTTTATTTCCAACAAGAATGATTTTCTCGATGTTAAGAAGAAGCGGCAGCATCTCGCCGTTCGAGCGGCCTTGGAACTGCACATCCCGTGTTTGATTCAGCTCCATGTCATAGA
This sequence comes from Heliocidaris tuberculata, assembly GCA_025618425.1. Classification (NCBI taxonomy): domain Eukaryota; kingdom Metazoa; phylum Echinodermata; class Echinoidea; order Camarodonta; family Echinometridae; genus Heliocidaris; species Heliocidaris tuberculata. Next base: position 39,358,557 of record CM046842.1, on the reverse strand, counting down.
TTCCAGCTCGTCCGTCTCCAACCCAGAATAAGATCCCCCCGAGGACATCGATGCTTCGTACTGTCGGTTCCACCGTTATAGTCAACTTTCTAGATGTTTTCAAGTTTACCATATATATGTAAGTGCCTGGAGACGTATACACGTAGAGGTTATCTGTAAACAGAAGGAAAAGCTTGCAATGACGAAATGCGCGGAGGCAAGTCATTAATCTACATCTGCCACTCTTCATCCAGGTGGGGGTAAATGGATACTCGATAGGAAGATACTCCTCAATTGCTCGAGCGCCTTATCATGCATATAGCCGAGCTAAAGTTACGGCAAAGATATGATGCAAGGAGAAGAGTATTCATACTGCTGAGGCTACCCATTCGTAAATAGGACACATTATTATCTTGCTCTGGTTGTAATCATCATCATCATCATCATTCCCTATAGGAGCCATTCCAATAACGAAAGTGACTAACTATAAAATGGCTCCAAATCCGTAAAGTTTGTTTGAATGTAATGGACATCGATATTACAGGGGGGGGGGGGGGGAGGGGGCTTAAAATTAGGCACATTTCGAGAATACGGGCCATAGTCATCGTTGTCAGTGATATAAAACCGGCCCTTAATACTCGTATCGCAAAACAATGAACGTCAGTAAAAGGCCTGGTCAGACCTCTGCGATGACTATAATGATAAAGATAAATCGTTCTCAAACCGCTTCCCTATTTTTATGTGGAAAATGAATCGGAAATCGTTTTAGGTAAGACCTATAATGAGCCTCCCTTTGGATCGTTCAGCCAGCGATTTAGACCAGGCATCAACCGTGACCAGGGGCGGATCCAGGATTTTGGAATGGGGGGGGGGGGGGGGGGGGGAGAAAGGGTCATCAGTTTTGGGGGGTCTAGTTTTCCTCCAAAATACTCTGACAAGCAAAAAAAAAAACCCAAACAAACAACAACAACAGAACATAACAAAAAAAAACTTTCACTCAAGCATAGGTGTAAGGGGTTTGATGGGGAGGCTTAGGGCAGAACCCCCCCCCCCCCCTCCCCATCGTGAAGTTTGAAATTACCAGTTTTGGGGAAAATACCCCAGCTGCTAATTCATAATCGGACGGCGAGATGGTTTAGGTGTATTTTTGCATATCTTGATTTGTATAGCTTGATATCAATATATTTGCTCACCCGCATAATTTAGAAACTGCAAATTTGATATTCGGGCTAGAGATCAGCCCCCGGATGAATGCCCGTATGACTTTTGACTAAAATATTAAAGATTCGCGAGTTATTATCAGATTATTATACAAATAAGGTGCATGTGCATATTAATTTTAATGTGTCAGAGTAGAAATAGAAATATTTGTAAAGAGAATGATGTTGAATGCATGTATGTAAATGCATGTATCTAAATTGTACTATTTGAACAGATGTTGAATGTTGCAAAATCAATGGAAGAAAATAAATGTCAATTCGAAAAGCAAATTTACCCGGATAGTAAAAGTATCGAAGACACGGCTCCCACGCACAAAAGCTACTTGATAAGTATCTCCTGCAGTTTTTAGGTCGACAGCCTCCTTCTTCTCCTCTGGCAATATGTTCATTTAAAGTTGTTATAAATCTGTTAAATGATTAAACATGAATGAAATTTAAATAAGAGAGATTTCTACTATTTCTATATCATATTAATAACATTATTATTATTATTATTATTATTATTATTATTATTGTTATTATTATCATTATTATTATTATTATTATTATTATGATTATGATGATGATGATTATTATTATTATTATTATTATTAATATTATTATCATCATTATTATTACTACTATTAATTATTATTATTATTATTATTATCATCATCATCATCATCATTAGTAGATGTTCTCTGTAGGTTTCCATGGTGAGTATTCACAACTGAAGACTTTTGGTGACACCATGAAAAGGCTGTTGATATATATATATATATATACTAGCTGAAGCAGCCCGTGGACATATCATCCACGGGCGCTAGCTGTGTTTATGATTAATCACAGTATACCGTATATTTGTCACAATAATCAAGTGAATAAAGAAAAAAGTCGGGTAATGTGTTATTTTTTTACCATAAGAAGCAGGGGCGGCGCCAGGGTATTTAAATAGGGGGGGGGGGGCAAAATGACGCGTATAGCAACGTCGCACGTCGAGGGTCTTGAAATAACAAATAGGACTATAACAGTTATGTCATAATTGCATGGCCTAGCCTTCTCTTCTCCATTTCCCCTTCTCTTTTTCCTTTTTTCCCCCTTCTTCTTTTTTTTTTTTTTTTTTGCTCGCTTGAAAAATGATAGGGGGCGGCCGCCCCCTGCCCCCCCCTGTAGCGCCGCCCCTGCCAAGAAGTATTTACAACATGTGAGTATGTGTTATTCATCCAAATCTTGCATGAGTTCTGAAGAAAATACATTTTCATCTTGATGAAGACTAAATGCCGATTGTTTTACTTTATGAATGACTGCATAATGATATTTATTTATGTTACGTCGGCCCTGTGGCCTGTGGATGACACACGATCTCATTTACACCTGGGCAGGATTCTCGCACACAGAGCATGGATATAATTATGTTCGAATAGTATATCCATGAATAGAGCTAGAGTGAGCGATTTGATCTTGCCATGTTTCTGTGGTTTAATACCCAGAGAAATTAAGGCCATAAAAACATAACATGCATAATTAGCGTTACGTCCCTTGTAAAGGATGCAAAAAATAGAAAAAAAAATGAATCTATTGTCATTTTCTTTTCAGGGGGATTATGGCCCCCTTATAAGTCTTAGGAGGACCGACGGATCGACCTCTCCCTACCGTACCCCCACCCCCACCCCATCGGCCTCCCGTCACCCCCAGCGCGAGGGATAGTATCCTATATGTATTCATATCATAGTGGAAATATTTTCGAAGGAAATTTTGGTGGGGGGGGGGGGCTCCTTCTTTACACCGTGGCAACCGATATTCCTAAGTGAAATAAAGAGTCCTAAAATATGAAGTGGCCGAAATCCCCCCCTTTTTTTTTTACATCTAACAGTTACATGTTCCTCCCGGCTTCACCCTGTCTCATTGAACATCAACCCCCACAAAAAAACAACAAACAAACAAAGAAAAGTGTATCACAGAAGTTCCTCCCGGCTTCACCCTGTCTCATCGAACATCAACCCCCACAAAAAGAAACAAACAAAAAACAAACAAAACAATTGTATCAAGGAAAGAATTAAGTTCAACTAAGAAACAGCCCCCCCCCCCCCAAAAAAAAAAAAACACCAATAAACTAACAAACAAAAAAACCTGTTGAAAGTTAAATTTATAAAGTAATGGAATGCTTACATAAATCAAACTTCCAAAGGAGCCGAATTTTCACTAATAAAAGGCAGAGAAGTTTACGGGCACCAGAATCGATCCGAATCGATCGCGACGACCGCCCCCACCCCCCCCCCCCGATGTCTCATTGAGACCTGTACATCATCCGCGGAAATCACTTGCTGAATTAAAAAGCAGATTGCAGTAGGAGCAGATTTTGATACTCTAAACAGGGAAACCCGTCTATTTCTGATTTTTATACCATTATTAACGGCGATTTTATATCTTGCTTAAGGTATTTTACATCCTATTTGAGGATTACATCATGATAGACCTCTTTTTAGCCAAAAAGGAACCGTAAAAGAAATTTAACCTACTTTGGAACACACTACCGAACTATATCCCCCCCCCCTTCCGCGGATCTATCATATCTGAATTTGCTACCCCTTTTCTTGATTTTTGCCTTTTTTGATACCCTAAACGCGTAATCCGGGTTATGCGCTTATTGTTGAAAAGGTACCCTTTTTATTCGTTTCCATGTACGTGTACCGGCTTCAATGAGACATGTCCCCAAGAAAAAGAGAGTAAGAGTGATCGAGATCAGGAAAGTTGTGAACAGGTCACATAAGTTTGGAGAGTGTAGTTCTGAAAAGAACTGTTTGTATTCCTCTGTAGAGTAGTTCTAAACGAGAGTTTCCGAACTACGGTAATCTTTCGGTAAAGGAGGTTATCTGTCTCGACGCGTTTCGAACAGTGTGCTGTGTTCATCCTCAGGAGATTGACTCGAAGGAAAACTGCGGTGCGGCGAGTATGCAGTTGTGCGGACCGGGGTTACTGTGCCAGCCGTAATTATTGTTGTCATTAAACTCATTATCATTTTTTCGATATAAATCACCTTTTATTAAGCAATAAAAGGAATACAATAAACCCATGTTACCTGTTTTTATCGAACGCAGTACAGGGGAACATAAAATGGATACAATTAACAAATAATGATTTGAATAATTTCAAATCAAGAAATGGAAAGAGATTTAAAACATCATGAACATATACTGCATCGTGTCTTAGGTTATTCTTATTTTGTTGATATCTCGTTACTCAGTTTTGTTAAGTATAATATCAAATAAATATTTAAAACTAAAGCGACAGATCGTCGTTACTAATATGAAACATAATCTGAACCTTTTAAGTATGATTTCTTTATACATGTAAATATTTGAGCAATAACCGAACATAGTTTTCATAGCATTTCAGTTATATTCACATAGCGAAATATATAAATTTTATCGTTATATTTAAGACTGTCATGTTTCAGAAATATAATTCAAAGGAAATAAGAGAGTAATACGTACAGACGGCCATGGCATGTCTTGCATTGATTTTTTTTGTTGTTTTGCTTTTTGTTTTGTTTTGTTTTTTGTTTCAGTGCGACTTGGTTATATTAAGGCATAGTGCTATACTTTTAAGTGAACATAGAATAGGTATGAGAGATATGAAGAGAATTATATACATTAAGGGATTGGAAAAGAAGAAACAAGGGAGGCATATAGGAGAAGAGGGTGAGGCAGAGAATGGGCAGAGAAATCAAGAGAGAGAGAGAGAGAGGGGGGGGGGAGATAAGAAAGTAGAGAGAAAGGGCAAGAGAGATAGAGAGAGAGAGAGAGAGAGAGAGAGAGAAAAGGGAAAGGGAAATCCAGTCAGTCTTTTATACTGATGGGTTCTTTGATTTGACGTCAGGAGAAAGAAGTCATCAACAAAAGGTAGGATTAAGTATTTCTGTCCGTTCAGATTGTACCCAAAATGATTTTCGATGAGACTCAACTCTTTACCTAGAGGACTGAACGCTAGAAGGAAAAGGAAAGGAGACATGGGATCTCCTTGAAAGACGCCGCGTTTGAAACGGCAAGGGTCTGACTTCCATGACGGGCTTGTTACCACACCTTGTAATCCAAAGTAAAGTTTGCGGGCAAAGGTAATGATAGTTTCCGGAATATGACATGATTGCATCGTGTGGTATATGAGTGGATGTTCCACAGAACCAAAAGCATCTGCTAAATTAAAAAAAAGGTTACATGCAGTGGCGCAAATCCATTTTGAAATTCGGGGGGGGGGGGGGGGGGGGTGACATTCGCCTCCAAAATTCTCTGACAAGCAAAAAAAGAAGAAAAAAAAAGCTTATTCAACAAGGTGTGGGGGGGGGGGGCATTCGCCTCCAAAATTCTCCGACAAGCAAAAAAAAAAAAAAAAAAAAAAAAGGTTATTCAAAAAGGTGGGTGGGGGGGGGGGGGCATGTCCCCCTGTCCCCCTGGATTTGCGCCCATGGTTACATGACATTGTAAAGTTCTTTTCTTATGACGGGCATTTTCGAGGAGTTCGTGCATGGTCTGGCAATATTCAACACAGCTGCTTAATATTCCCTTTAGAAAATGAAAGCTTTTTGAGTCGATCGAGTCATCAATCATGCCTGTAGAACATTATTACTATTAATATTACTATTATTGTTAAATTATCATATTTGTAGTATTATTATAGTACAAGTATTCATTTAGCGTCACCTGTGCCTGGGATATGCAAACCGCCCTCCCACCCCTAAAGAAATAACATAAAAAGTGCACTAGTTTATTTCCAAACCTGCTTGACTAGTCCACTTTCTGAATAAGTTTATGATCATAAATATCAAATTTTCAACGAGTGCATGGATAAGTTGACAGATATTAATTATTGTCATGATTTCCACATCAAATGGAAAGAGGAGGAACCAGACATTCATGACATTATTTGTTTGGAAAATATACAATTAAATTTGTGAAAATAGCGCTACTATATTATGGCAATATTTTGAAAATGAAACTAAATGTACAAGTGGAAAAACACTCACATAGTTTCATTTGTGAACCAGCTTGGATTCGACATGAGTGTAAAAGGCAATTATGTATGCTTTCCAAATGTAACCAGAGTACACATTGTGTCCTTCAAATAGTCGTGTCCAGCACTCTGATTGGTTGCTTCATATGCTTCATACAACCTTCCCCCCAAATAGATCCAAATGTTTTCTCACAGGACCATATTTGCACAAGTTACGGAATCATCTTTACATAGGTCAACTAACCATGCTAACAGGTGATATGCGGTTTCAAATATCGCGCCCTGACTTGCAGGGTGGTCTAGCCAACCAATCACAGAGCTACGATTCTTTTGTCTTCACAATTTCAAGAATATATGTTTTGTTCTTTGGTCTGATATAGCTCGATCCTGACTCTTTCAATATCATATTGTAAAAAACAAACTCCAACGCTCCCATACGTGTTTTGTTAATGGCTTAAATGCATTTCATATTTCTTTTCATCATTTGCATTTTTTTGAAAGAGGTTCTTTGTTTTACCATTTCATCACTTATTAATCACTAATTCTATGGATTGTAAGTTCAACAACGTTTTGCTGAACTATTCATTTATCTTGGCACAACATTTGAACTTGCTTGTCAAAACATGCAGTCCTGAGATTACAGCCGACATCCCGAGTTTAATCCTCCTCATTGTTTCTCATTCTTTGCTTTCATTGTTGAACAAGAATGTCTTACATAATTATGTACATGTCATTAACATTTAAATGGCTACTTGCTCTATTTTTGCAATTTTATTAATCAGAACTTGGCAACGGTAAAATGAATGTGCCCATCCAAGCGTGAAAGTTAAAAACTTGTTGGGTAGAGTATTAATTTTTCTTTGATTTAATATAATATTTTACTGTATTTTATTGACGGTTTATATGAACATTTTGAACAATATGCAGTGTCCACTTTCTTTTTTTGATGAATGAATATATGCATATATAAACTTACCCCTTTACGGCATTCATTGTTATACCATAAATGACCTGATCAAATGAGTCGCAATGAGGGCAAACGTTCTTGATGAGATTATCTTCGTCACTGAAATCAATCATTTTCAAACTGATCCTTGTCGAGATGTACAGATGTTGTGTCGAGTTAAATCCGTATACAGATCGGACAAATTCCAAACCGTTGACGTCTAAGAAAAAGAAGAATACAAATAGATCTGCCGAAAAATCGTTGCCAAATCGCGCCCTCCATGTTGCTTATGTATAGAAAAGGCACTGGAAATCGTTGTTGTACGTCAGACAACAACGATTTCTGCTGAGCCTCCCTCAACGATGTTATCGTTTCTGGGGGATCCCTTAGGGCCATTTTACTTAGGACACACCTCAGCGATAATATGTGATCCAATAATTGCACTTATACGATATGAGGTCAGTTACAGAAGAATAGTTGGGGGCAGTGTCGGAATGTTTGATTGATAAAACCAACATTTTCATATTTGTCAAAATCGTTGAGGTCTGATTTAGTAACAATTTTGAAACCGATGACTTTTCATGGAACTTCATTTTTCGTGATGTGCACCCGTTCTGTTTACACATAAG
>CM046842.1:39300797-39345797 GCA_025618425.1 Heliocidaris tuberculata | reverse complement strand
ATCGCGAAATATTGTCGAGATATTGGTAGCTTCGAAATATGCAGAATAATAAAAAAAGTGACGTCAAAATATCGGCAGAGTGAAAAATGTCACGTGAGACATTCCTCGCCAATCCTTGCACGATAATTTTATGATGCAGGGTATAATAGTGAATGTCATGCCTGCAGTTTTGACTAATCAGAGGCCCTGAATCTTGACATGCGGTGTACAAATATAAATCAATATTACCTATCGGAGATGGCGGGCCGCACAAGGATATCTTTGCCCCGCTAGGAGTAATATGAATGCCATTCCTTGTTTTTCCAAACAAGTGGTCTGAATGTTTGTTGATTGGGACACCTTGCAGGAGGCTACCATCGTGAGTTCGGAACATTGGACAGGCATCCTCAGCAGTTGTGCTACATGCAATGGCCAGTGAATGTTTCAGTACTGCATTAAAGATCATAGACAATGGACTGTTATCCTGGAAATCGAGAAATAGAAGTGGGGTGTACAGGAGGCGTAAATTGATTCACTGCAATTTTTAGTACAATATACTGTTAAAGGGGGTACCCAATGGTGAAACAATGTTAGTTCATTTAAAAGATCATGATTTTATTAGCAGAAAATCATCTGCCTTAAGTTTTTTAAAAATTCGTGTTGCCAGAAAAATCCCCGAAATATGGTAAGACTTCAGGATATTTTGGCCCCTCAGCTGTGTCCCAATTTCAGCTAGGTAACCACAATGACGTCAAAGTGGTTACCCAGGTTCGCGTATTGCAGATGTGTTGCGCGCTAGACTGTACAAAATGCATTACACCTTGCGCGCATTTTGCTATAATTGCGCGACAAGGTAACCACTTTGACGTCATTGTGGTTACCTAGCTGAAATTGGGACACAGCTGAGGGGCCAAAATATCCTGAAATCTTACCATATTACGGGGATTTTCTGGCAACACGAATTTAAAAAAAAATTTAAGGCAGATGATTTTCTTCTAATAAAATCATGATCTTTTAAATGAACTAACATTGTTTCAGCATTGGGTACCCCCTTTAATACATAGTTGGGAGTGCGTTAGTGCGATCTAGCAACACAAAGGTTTTTATCATGGTGTACTAACGCACGAGGCGTAGCCGAGTGTGTTAGACACCACGATAAAAACCTGCGTGTTGCTGGATCGCACTAATGCACGACCTCACAACCATGTATTAACAGTTTTATAAAACGGGTCTACAATCTTAGTGTTTTCTTACAATCTTAGTGTTTGATCCGGATTAGCCGTGCGTTAGTCCCCTCGCCGTGCGTTAGTACATTTTTTTTGCACGGTCACGTGGTGTTATTTGACCAATCAGGATGGCTACATTCTTGAACCCGTTTTATAATCTGCTTTAAAGCCCGGCTGACACGAGGCGTCATTTGGATTACGTCACCTGCGCATGCGCTAAAAGAGCCTGTTAAGGCAACTAAAGCGTAAGCCAGTATTGTTTTCATCGTTCATTTTGCAATCAACTTTAGACGACATCTCACTCTTCCATAAGGTGCGAAAGACAGCCCAGGCGCCGGAATCGGGGGGGGGGGGGGGATCGCTGTTGGCCCCTCTTACAGTGTCAGGAATAGCTTTCTATTAAAGTGAAATACAAGGTTTCAAGTTTTCAACACGCTATAATCTAAATTGTCTTGCTTTCAATGATTGCCTCCTCAGTATAAGGGCCCCCTCGTAAGACAAGAAAATTATTTTAATATAAAGCTTTCTTTTGCTCTAAAATATAAGGCGTCAGCATTCCAAAATCCCTTTTTTTCCCGATACGTTACTTCACAGATTCATTGGAGCATTGCTTCTTGGACAAATCCTTCTACTTCAAGGCCCTGACATGCCCACGCGCCTGGGTGGGGCAGTTACTTCTCTCTGCCAAAAGAGAAAGCAAAGTCGTTTTTTATGGTCCTCCTCACAAGACAAACACTGGATAGCAACAGCTTGGCATAAATGACAGGTGTGATGCTCAGTGGCAATTGTTGTGTTCTGAATTATTTACCGACACACACAGATTTTGTGGTCTCAATTTAGGTAAAAATAGGTAAAAATCTAATTGAATATTCAGAGCTTTATGTTCATAATATTAATGAAGGAAATTACACAAAACTTATTTCAAATAAATTTGACATCCTTAAAGTTTACAATGTGAAAACCTCAGTCTGATGCGAGTTTTAACTTTGAGTTACTTAAGATCAAAAGTGTAAAAAGTTTTTTTTGGGGGGGGTTTTTTTTACACCCATAGTACGATGCTAATCTTACAGGACCCTTCAAAGACTGCGCAAGTCACTAAAGTAATCCGATGACGCCTCGAGCAAACCCTCAGAACAAAAAAAATCCACAAATGGTCAAATGGTTAAAGCATGGACCTAATGTTAAAGGGTTGGTCACAACCGGCCGGTCGTGCACCTCTGTGCGTGTTGTCGCGACGGATTTCGCAGAAAATTCTTGCGTCGCACGCAAGGGTCTGCATGTTTTTTCCAAGCACGTAGGAGCACGCAGGACAGGCAAGGACGGGCTGTTGGACATGTCCAACCAGCTCTGCGTGTGGCTAGGTGGGATGCACGTTCTGATGAACGCACGTGACACGCGCAGCCATTTCTACTTCAAGCACGGGCTTCTTGCGGAAGTCCCACGAAGCCAATGGCTCCATACCATGCATACGGAGCCGTGACATATCGCGCGTCGGTTGCACGCAGGGGCCGCAGAGGAGCGTCTTTCAAAGTGGTGGGGGCAGTGGCGCAAATCCATTTTGAAATTTCGGGGGGGGGGGCATAGACATATTAAATAGTATAGACGAAAAGGTAGCACGCGCGGATTTGCCTCATTTACATATAAGCTACAGCGTCACCATTCAGTCTAAGCGTATTTAAGCGTATTTAGGCTCCGCCCCCCGAGAGACATTTCATATCTCCCGAAGCCCCCATTAGCATAAAAATCCGATTTCACTTCATGCATTATTTATTTTTGCTTTGCGTATCCCGACAATATTCAGCTCTGATTGGACCTTACCTCATGAATATTACAATTATCCAAAAGAATTAATCGACAACAAATATGACCTTTTTCGTCACTTCCGCTGTGTGTAAAGTCAATGTAATGACGTCACCCGCATGAAGTGTGAATTTCTTGTGAAAAGTTTACCGGTGAGTACAACTATAATTACGCTTAAATTTCATAAATAGAATAACATTCAAATGAATTACTACCAATGTGAGGGATCTCTTGGAATTTCTGTACATTTTGAAAATATTTGAAAGTACTGTATGCTATAAAATTGTGGGCAATCTGTTGTCAAACTTTCATTACATTTTCTATCGTTCTGAGCTTATGTTTCAGCTCGAATGCCATTACCACCCCTGCCACTCTTGACAGCTTACCGGGAGTTTCGGGCGGGACCGTGTCATAAAATCAAATAAATTAACAGACAATTTCATCCCCATCAATGTCAATGACAGTGATCCAAACTAACTGTTGGAACAAATAATTTCAAAACTTAGTCGGAGAAATATCTAGTATGACTCTAATGTTAAATAACATATTAACTAGGACCAGGTTTCTTGTCGAGATTAATTTAGTTTTTCAAGCTCTGTTGTGAAGATTTCAGCAGTTCACAAGTTCCATGATTTTGATTTTCAGTTAGATCTAGAGTAGAATGTAACTTAGACCTATCGTAGATTTGCATTTCAAATTTAGTTGATAAGGCCAAACTTCTTTGACAAATCGGTTATCTAAGTTAGATGTAGACGTAGAGTCTAGATCTAGTTAAGCTAGATCTGACAGTTAGACCTAACAAGTCTGAAATAGATGTAGATCTAGATCTAGGCCTAGTATAAACGTTAGACCTCTAGATCTAGTAGTATACCTAAAGTTAGATCTAACTTACACAAAAGTCTAACTGTTACTGTTAGATTTACTGACGATTTTTTTTTTTTTTTTTTGTAGGGCATATATTATTGGTTATTTATATACATATATTTCTTTCTTTTTTTGGGGGGGGGGGGCATGCAAGGCCTAGCCAGTCATTGACGTAGGCCTAGGCTAGGTCTTGTCTTGGCAAGTCCTAGAATCTACATACTAGACTAGATCTGATCTAGATTCCTACTCGATGGTCTGACTCTAAGTCTAGATTTTCTAGATCATCTAGATCTAGTCTAACGTACATGTAGATCTAATCGTAACACATGTAGTTAGACATAGACCTAGACACTAGAGTCTAGGGCAAAGCACATTACTAGCCTAATGGAAAAAAGCCTGGTCAGTGATTGAATTATGAATTGGGGGGGGGGGGTCCTGGTCTAGTTAGTCTTTACTCTAGTTCTGCCCGATTCAACTCATTGTCATGTTAAAATGATATTAGATTAGAATTAAAAGAATAAACCTGTATAGCGTTGTTAACTTTTAGCCAATGAAACTAAAAGTTAAAGTTTGATTGAATTTGAAAACGAACTTTAAGAGAAGTCGGGGCATGTATGTTTTTTTTTTACTTAGTGTAGCAGGGAAGGAAATCAAAATCAAATGGGCTAGTCATTTTCATTTTTAGGCAGGACAAAAAAACAAAATAACAAATTGTTGAAAGGTAATAAAGAGTATCACTATCAATTATCATTTTCAATTTTCTTTTTCAGATGAACATGGAAGAATATGCAGACCTACCAAGTGTTTTGTTCTACATGTATCTACCCATCAACGCATGGCTGAACGTACTACTACCACTAACTACTGGAGATGACGGATGAAATACAATGTAAATCTACTAGGATGCCACTTTATTTTCATTTTCCTGATTGCATGACAGGTATGGTAGTTCTAGATCTAGAGCCCTAATCTTGGAAATCAATTAAAGTGGCAACTCCATGGTTATTTCAATGGGAATGTTAAGATTTAGTTGAGGAGTTACAGATTTTAAAGATGGAATGATAGATTGAGCGAATACTTATAGTGTCAAGGATAGATGTATGATTCTGATATCCGAAGTATATAATAAATATAAGAGGGTTTTATGGGATCTAAAATGTGTTGACAAGTAAATACATTATGTTAGTTCCTTTGAGAGTGTTCTTCAACCCTTTTCAATAATACATGTACGCAAACAATAGCAAGTAGAATATCAAATGAAAAAAAATTGGGTACTTAAATTTATTTTGAAATATTTCTGAAGAAAGACATTACAATTTCAGATAGAATCTGTGAAAGGAATCTATGTCTTACTTGTATTCTCTTTGAGAATCAATGTGGCCAGCATAAATGGAGCATAAATACTTATTATGTGATGTATGAACTATTTTATTTTTCCAGGATGCTGCTTCTCTTCTTCAGTAACAATAGATGCTGAAGGCATATCCCACTTTGAGTAAAGACAATTCAGAGAGGAAGAAAGAACTGCCGACTTGCTGAATTTAAGAGAGGTAGGCTCAGCTGTATGAATAAGTTTCTTTGTATACACCAGGGGCGGCGCTACAGGGGGGGGGGCAGGGGGGCGGCTGCCCCCCTATCATTTTTCAAGCGAGCAAAAAAAAAAAAAAAGAGGAAGAAGGGGGGGGGGGGAAGGAGAAAGAGAAGGGGAAATGGAGAAGAGAAGGCTAGGCCATGCAATTATGACATAACTGTTATAGTCCTATTTGTTATTTCAAGACCCTCGACGTGCGACGTTGCTATAGCGTCATTTTGCCCCCCCCCTATTTAAATACCCTGGCGCCGCCCCTGGTATATACTCACACAACTGAGGTACTAAAGGATGTCCTTGGTTCATTCACAAAGATAGATTTTGTAAAGGGGGGGGGGGGCACAAATCTCAGAAGAAGAAGGGGAAAAAAATGGTTGTCATATTTTTGGGGTCCAGTTTTCCTGCAAAATTCCCTGACAAGCAAAAAAATAAATAAAAAAAGAAAGAAGCTTATTAGTTCAAAGGGTGGGGGGGGGGGGGGGGGGCACAATTTTAAAAAGAGAGGCCACAATGTACACTGCTCTTTGAAAAGGGAGGAGGCCGGAAGTGCCCCCCCCCCACATCTACCACTGTGTTCAATGATTTATATATCATGTAATTTCAACGTGATTAATTCCATTCTTTTCTTATTTCATTCTACAGACATGCATGGAGTTCAACTTGACCTCTTCAGCTTTGATGGCGGCTACAACAGATCAAATACTTCGTATTAAAATCCAGAGAGTCTGAAGTTATTGTAACAAGCACATTTAAGAGAAAAGGATACTGCATCTAAAGCTTTTCACATGTGGCACCTTCACCCGCCACTGCACATGTCACTTTATAAATTCTAATACCGCCAATTCTTTCATGCAGATGTATTTAGCTCATTAGGCCTACATGTATTGAGTTGAGGGTTTCCTCTTCGAGATGGCCTAGGGACATTGCCTGGCCCCTAATGTTTATGATAATAATAATAATGATAATGATAACAATAATAGAACAGTTCTTATATCGCGTATAATACCTTTGAAAAAGTTCTCAATGCACTGAGGAAAGGGTGAAAAAGAGAAACAAGTAGGAAACCTGCCGGAAATGTTATATTAATCAATTGAATGAGTATGTTTTTAGTGCAGATTTGAATTGCCCCACTGTATTAGCTTGTCTTACATTACTGAAGTGATTGCCAGGCTCAATGAGGTTATGCTTTGATCCATTGTGCATCTCAACAAATGCAAAAAAAAAAAAAAAAAAAATCAATCCAATGAACTGATCTTATATCTGATGATTGAAATTTAAATTTGGGAAAGTTTATACTATCAAATACTGTTTATATGATATAAAACTATTTAAATGTCAAAAACAATCAGTACTGAGATATTGAAAAAACAGGTTAGTTCATCTAGAGAGCCTTACATGTATGTAGAGAAAATTAACATAACTATCTTTCATTTTCAAGTCAAATAATTATCCCCTTGGTATGTGTGGATCAAATTTCAACCAACAGTCTTTAGGACTCTGAAATGTACATTAGTTGGTCATTGTTTCAATGGAGACTTTGTGGTTTTGGAGTTAGGGCACTAGTGTAGCTAGGGGGGGGGGGGGGCAGAGGGGCAGACTGCCACCTGACAACTTTTGACGAAAAAAAAAGAAGGATATTGGGTTTATGAAAAATTCTCTGTGGTGGATTTAGGAAGGGGGGCAATCCCAGCCCGTGCCCCCACCCCCTTGAAAGAATAGTATACAGTGTGCCCCCTCCTTTTTTTTTGTGCCCCCTTTTAGAACTTTTTTTGTTTTTGTTAGAGAATTATGGAGGAAAACTGGACCCCATGAAATCATGAAATCAACCCTCCCCCACTGAGCGACTTTTGGAGGGCTTGCAACAAGAAAAAAATATGAATCTCCCTCCAAGCATTTGCCCAAAGTTGACAGCCCTGCATTTGTGTGCCCCCCTTAGAAAATCCTGCATACTGCACTGAGTTAGGGTAAATTTGTTATGAAAAATTCTGATGATTTCATCAGGATTTTCAAGTATTCTATGTTGCATAAGTCATCATTTTATAAACTCCCCGAAGTATAAGAGGAACCTATAATGTGATCAAAAATTCCAAATAAATCAACAAATGCAATAAGATTTAAAGATGTAATACTTCCATGTAGCAGGTGAGGTCATTTGATTTTAATAATTCAGTTGTGATGAAAATGTACTCTTTGTTAGTAATATAAAGTATATGTTTGAATTTTTCGTGTAGGGCATCATATTAGTTATTTCTATAAAAGTTTAGAATAATACTTATATGGCCCTTTGATATTAGTAGAACAAATGCATTATAAATATACGTTGTGTTAAAAATAGTGGATGATGGAATACACAATTGAAAAAAAAATGACAGATGCAAGAAAAAGATGCAAAAAACATAAGGTAAAACAATCAAATCTGTTTTAGATCGACTGTGCATCACAATTGCAGATTTAATCACATAAACTGTAAACATGGTAAATTACATTATTGTGAGAAGCTATGTAATTAAAATTGATTTTATGAACATTCAACTAGCAGTAATCCAATGGTACATGTATTTCTTTTTTTCTTTCCAATGAATCAAATCTAACTGCAGATAGAGTGATGGAACAGGACGTGAGGGAGGAATAGAGTGTCAGAGAGAAAGAGAGAGAGAGTTAAGAGATAATGAGAGAGAGAGAGAGAGAGAGAGAGAGAGTTAAGAGATAATGAGAGAGATAACTTGTGAGATGATGATATGATAATGAGAAAGGCAACGATGTGATAGTGAGAGAGATGGGAAGAAAAAGGGGAAAAGAAAGTTTCCAATATCTCTGCCCCCCCCCCCTTGCCGCATGAGTTAGTAATTTTTTTCATTTTTTTTTTGAGAGGGGAGAGAGAGAGAGAGAGAGAGAGAGAGAGCTGGTAAGTCTGGGTGGGGGCCGGGAGTTCAATTCCATGTTTGCTATTAAAAAAAAAAAACAACAACAACAAAAAAGAAAAATAATTATATATATTTTTTCATTACTCAGAAGTTCCCACATATGGATTCGTTTCTTGTGACACAGCTTAACCAAATTTGATTTCATATTCATTTTTCAACAGTGAATAATAAGTATTATTATTTGTATGAAGGGTTTTCAGGCGACCAGAAAAATTGGCGTATCTCATGGTTTGCGCAAAAGTTCCCGGATGACCGTGCAATTTTAAAACAATATCTCATGGTTTGTGTAAAAGTACCGGATGACCGTGCAATATTATACAAATATTCAATGTTTATGAGTGCGATGGTTCCGAATATTACATGAGCGTGCAAGTTGAACCGTTCTATTCAACGACGCGAAGCGGAGTTGAATTGAACGGTTCAACTTGCACCGAATGTAATATTCGAACCGTCGCACGAATGAAAACATTGAATATTTGTTTTATACAACACACGATATACGATAGAAACCGGACTAAATGGACTAAATGAAACCGAGATAGGCCTAGGTCTGGACGAGGTCTTATTTTGCTTACACGGTTCAACTTGCACCGAATGTAATATTCGAACCGACCGCACGAATGAAAACATTGAATATTTGTTACAACACACGATATACGATAGGAATAAGACTAAATCAATGGACTAATGAAACCAAGATAGATCTAACGTTAGGCCTACATGAAGGTCTGGACGAGGTCTTATTTTGCTTACCTTTCGTACGTCAATAGAAGGCTTTCCCGGTGTTCCAATATTATAAGGTCTACATGTAAGTTAGTTCCACATTGCAAATTCCAGATGGAAATCCATCAATATCTTAGTCACTAGTCACGAATCAGAAACTTCAAGTTTGTGTAAAAGTTAACTGTTCAAAACTTAGTAATATTCCGAAATTTGTAAAAACTCTTGCAACAATAAAATAGTCCAGGAAAGAGTCCAGATGATACCACGGTGAACTTTGCAAAACACTTAACAGCTGAACGTATTTACATTTTCCGGCCAAAATTCTTTCTAGGCTTTATTATAAAAGGTCACAGGTCCATGAAAATGGAAGTGCTGCACCGTGCTGTTTGAAGATGTTGAGCTTTGGATGTTAAGGTTAGATTCTTGTAGAATGACTTGTTCTTGAGACAAAGACAGGTTAGAAACTGATGCACCATCAGTTTGGAGATCTTGCTGAAGATCTGCGATGACGGCTGAAGAATCCTGAGCCACGGGAAGAGCAGGTAGATGAAGACCTTCCAGAGAAAGACCCGCACTAGATCTAGGCCTAGTCTGGTTCTCTTGCATCCCCTTGGCTAGTCTTGCACTCATTTTCTTCTTCTTCTCTGCACTTGTCTTGGTATAGTGTTTAAGAGAGGACTCCGACTTGTGACCTGTGACAGCCATTATATCGCGACTTTCAAAGCCTGCTTCGTCCAAAACCGACACAGTTGTAGCTCTAAGGCTGTGGTTGGAGTATTTTTGTGTGCATCCAGCAGCCTCGGCGATCATTTTCATCTTGTTTCCAATCGTATTGACCCCGAGTGGCGCATTATCGTACCATGGTCCTTCTTCTGGAGCTTTAGATTTGGGTCGCTGCCAGAAACATGTCGATCCAGGATTGAGGTGGGTCTTGTATTCAAGCAGTGATGTAACTGGGCATCTGGGAGAGTTTTTAATCTCGTACATGCGACCACCAAATTCCTCGTCTACATCTTCTCTTCTCGACTTAGTCAGAGTGTCACGGCGTTCAAAGTAACGAAGTCCCTTCTCATCCGTGTAGAGGAGATAGTCCTCTGGTGTCATTTCGCGGAGAGATTCTCGTCCTCTCTGGCCAAAATAAATCATAACGTCCAGGAACACTTTGTTCTGAAGGCCCAATGGTGTACTCACATCGACCACATTAGACTCGAAAATTTTGGCCATGTCCTCCTTACTTACAGGCGTCTTGTGCTTAACAAAGCCTTTTCCTTCTTTTTTGAGTTTCACCATCATCGCTTTGAAGACTTTTTGGCTTTCTGGAAATTTGTCAGGCTTTGTAATGTCCACGTCTCTCTCAGTCTGGAAATGTCGTTGAAGTCCGTATCTGATAGAAATCATGGATTTCCGTGTGTACAAAGTGCCATCGTCTCGTCTCAGACCAGCATAGAAGCGACTAAGAAATTGGTCCAGTTCTGGATCTCCTAGGTCCGCAATTGAGATCGACGTACACTTAGCAAATGCTTCCAAGCGACCCAAAGCATATTTGATCACTTTCTTTGTATTTGCTGCTTCACTGTCACTCAATAATTCGTTGAGATCCTCATCAGAGAGTAGAACAAAACTAGGCCGGGTAGCCATGATGAAAATACAGTCCTCGTTTACAATTAATGTAGACCCTAACGGAATACGCAAAGGTTAAGGCTAGCCAAAGCGAAACTGTGCGATGCATGCGCATGCATGCAGTGATGCGCATGTATATGTATGCGCTGGCAGCGCAAAGGGTACGTACGCGCATGCAGTTAAGTACATACAGTACGCAAGTTCAGTGTGTCCTGGGTTCTATTGCACGGTTGGTTTTGAGCGTGCAATAGATGCACTATTGCACGGCTGGTTTTGTGTCAGCGTGCAACAGCTGTTTCTTCTGAATATCATGTGACCCACATTCATCCAATCAGGTGTCAAGGATCTACGTATGTGTTGTATAAATCTCCATATCTCATGGTTTGGGGTGCGCGTGACGCGTAAAAAAGTGAATACGCGCTTAAATACGCAAAGGTTAAGACAATGGATGCATGCGCGCAGCTCTTGCAAAATGCTTGGGTAAGGACTAAAACGTTTTTCTACCTGTGTTTTATGTCGAAGTCAATACAAAAACATAAGGACATGTAATGGTGAAAATTGAGGAACTAGGTATCATACAATTAATAGTAATAATATTGAATGGCTTTTCTTTCGTGGGACACAAGGATATATCGTACTCGCTTTGAAAATATTTCACTCGTCGTGCCGACTCGTGAAATATGCTCATAGCTCGTGCGATATATTCTTGTATCCCACTCAAGGCCATTCAATATTATATAATGGTACGGCACGTATCTTCTCACTGTTTATCATTTCACTTGTATTGTTGATTATTATAATTATATTAAAAATGGAAGGCACTGATTCGTCAATGCTGGTAAGTCGTCAAAATCCATATCATGAATACATTAACATACATGAATAAATTAAGTGTACTTGACCTCTCTCAATGCGCATGCTCGACGCTGACCCGCGTTTTTGTTTTTGTGGCGTGAAGAGCATGTATGGATGTTGGGAGCATCTTAAGAAATGAATAATTCATAGTATGTTAATGGAGGCTTCGGGCGCGTTCAAATCGTGTTCAAATGTCTCTGACAAAATGGCGGAGCTTTAGGGGCCTGGGGGGGGGGGATATTCGCCTCAAAAATTTTCTGACAAGCAAAAAAAAAAAAGAAAAAAACAGGGGTTATTCAGAAATGTGGGGGGGGGGGGACATTCGCCTTCAAAATTCTCTGACAAAAAAAAAAAAAAAAAGGTTATTCAAAAAGGTGGGGGGGGGGGACATTCGCCTATCTTCAAAAAGGTGGGGGGACATGTCCCCCTGTCCCCCTGGATTTGCGCCCATGGGTGGGGGCACCAACAAAAAGGGTACTTTTTGAAAAAAGGGGGCACCTACAAGGGGTGAGCATAAAGCCAAAATTGGAAATTTTGTGACATTGATATTACCTTACAGTCTAATTAATATATTATCAAGCATCATCTTCATTTTTAGGGTGTTCTGCTTCAGCTTCCCAAATTAGCATTTGTGTGTAATGGTCTAATGATTCATTTGCGAGAGAGCGAAGTGAGCGAGCAAAAAATTTCAATACTTTTTCCCTAATGCTGAAGTCCTTGGGTTGTGAATTATTTGCTTTGGGGAGGAGGGGGGGGGGGGGGGTTGGTGGGCATAGTGCCCCTCTTGCCTCCAGCTCCGCTGGCTTACACGGTAGTTGTAGTAATATGGGTACATGTTACAACATAAAACCGTACTGATTCTTGGAAGCTAGATATAGCTCTTTTGTAAGAAACAATGGGAAATATAGGTAAAGGGGGGCACTTATTAGAAAAGGAAAGGGCGCTTATCAGAGGTGGAAAGGGGTACTTATAAGAGGTGAAAATGGGTACTTACTAAATGAGAAGATTAATAGGGCACATAAGATAGTTAAAAGGGCACTTATCAGAAGTAAAGAGGAGTCACAAATCAGATTTTAAAAAAGGTACTTATCAGAAGGGGAAAGGGCACTTATTAAAAGGAAACAGCGGCACTTTCAGTAGTAAAAGGGCACCAATCTGAGAGAAAGGGGGCATTTTTCAGATATAAAAAGGGCACTTTGGGGGTAATTGAAAAAGTGTGTGGGGGGGGGGGACACTGCGCCCCCTGTCCCCCGGGTGCGCCGCCTCTGGTTGCACGGTATTTGTGCGGGGCTGTACGTTCGCCTCAAGAGTTCTTGCAGGTAAGAGGGGGTACGTTAGTGAGAAGCGTGCAAGCTAGACGCCCTGGAGGAGATGCAGAGAGGTGCACGACTGGTTGTGACACCATGACAAACGAAGGACTTAATAATCGCAGGAGTTGGCCCACAGCTGCGGACACGCATGTGCATAAAGATGCACGATCAATTGTTACCATATAGCATAAGCGAAAAGGGTGTTTAAGTTCGTTACACTTACTAATATAGAAGCAGCAGAAGACAATCCACGGCCACGCCATCTGAGGTAAAAATGTATTTAAAAAATCACAATATTCTGCTTCGACGTAAGAACAAGGTAGCTAGTACATTCTATTCTACCGAATAAACTCAATTTCTAATTTCTAACGGCCTCCTCTATTACCTACACACCTCCATTTTTTCTGAATTTTTCGTATTTTCGTTCTGAAATAAAATGGATTAGAAGTTTTCATGTATATATAAACATAATCATTAAAAAAAAACCAATTTCATCTCTAGGCCGTTTCTCAAAAATTGTGATTAGTAACAAGTCTCAAAGACTGTTATAAGCTACTGAAATCAGAGCATTTGACTGGCTGAGATCAAATTTGTCATAGATTTGTTGCAATTGTTATTGATAACATGTTTTATGAAACGGGGCCCTGATGTGCATGTGCATGTAAAATCAAATAAATATTTTTTTTGTTGAAATTGACTCAATAGCATTTTTATGTGAAAACAAAATATTACATTTCTAAAGAGGAAACACAAACAGTACCGTAAAAAGATAAATCAGGAAATAACTTCCTTGACACATTTTTAGTCTATTCAGTCACTCGCTTGCATCACTCCCAAGTAGAATGATAAAAGTTTTGATATATATTTTTTTAACAACTAATGATCCCAATTATAAATTTATTAATACTGGTGTTAATAGCAACTCTTTTGTAGGCCAGTGGTAAATGCAAATGTAAAGTAAGAAAAAGATTAAGACATTTTCTTGTCTTAATAGTTTTTAAAAATGAATATTAAATTTTCACCCCAGACCCTACAACACAAATTTAAAAAAAGACCCCCCCCCAAAAAAAAAAAAAGAGAGAGAGAGTGAGAGAGAGAGAGAAAAGAACCCACATAAACAAGGAATAAGAATAAGAGAGGAAATATGGGGAAAGCTATAGGCAGTACTAATATTACAAAAATAAGTAATAAGTACAAAAGTAATAGAACTTTCAATTCTGTGTTAAGTGCAGACATATCATTAGGGTATACAATGAGGCTACACGGGGAGATTTTGCGATATTTAATGCAGGTGCCAAACCCCACGACTGCCCAAAGATAGGCTGATGGTCTTTTTTTATTATTAATTTCGAGTAAAAAAAAAAGAAGCAAAAATGTACAAACAGGTTTGAACAGTTACACAAACTGGTATTAAGTTACATTTCCCTGATTAAATATATAAAGAAATACAATTTTCGCTTTTGTGTTGAAAGGTCAAAGGTCAAACTCCAATCGGAAACTGGCTGTACATCTTATTTTCCCATCAATCACCGTTCTCCTTTGTAGAAGCTTAGAATATACTTGCAGGCAATTTTCTTTGCATGCAAGTTAAAATGAATACATGTATAGTTCAAATATTTTTTGGTCATATTTTCCAAGTGAGTTGTTTGTTAAAGTTCAAAATAAAATGAAACTAATCATAATCGTATTTGCATCAAAAAGTTTCGAATGACCGTAAAATGTCGCTGCTATTCTACCAGTTTATGGCAGCTTTAAATGGAATAAATTCAGGAACAATCGCCTGACAGAAAAGCTTTACTCACCGTAATGCTTGGATATCTGGTAGGTTTGAAGATGTAGCTCAGTCTTGGCGAAATAATAGGGAGTTTTCATTCAGCAACGTACGCAGGATTTGAGGACGGAGATTACCAATTGCACATGACAAAGGACGACGCCTAGGCATTCTTTGTTGAAAATGAAAGACCCGGAACGACAATACCGTGCTAGATCAAGAGCGCACGATAAATTGCAAATGCATCGTTCGCTCTGAATCTAGGACGAAACTACTGTTCCGGTTCTTCAATTTTCCACAAAGACTCTAAGGCGGGCGTCAATTTGTCATGTGCAATTGTTAATCTCCGTCCTAGAATCCCGCGTACGTTGCTGAACGAAAACTCCCTATTATGGTAGTATTCATATAAGAACCTGAATAAACTCTGACTTTATCTTATTGAATAAAAGTGCTTCAAATTTTGTATGAAACTATATATGTCGCAGTCACATTGAAATTTTTAAATCGGTCTGTTTGGAAAAGAAATTGGATCCGAGAAATCCTGTGGTAAAGTTCATGAGCAACATTGACATCAAGAAACTTTTTAACAAAGGAACGATTTTTATAGTTATTATAAGGTAGCTTAGCAAAATGTAGTGCCCGAAGAAAGGCGCCAGGAACGCAGAAGATACATAATTATTGTTGAAAATCATGATTTCACTCAATTCACTGCATTAAGCTAGGAACATCATTAAGGCATAAAGGTGGACAAAACATCTCTACTACCTAGATTAAGGCTTAATATTACCCAACACTGTCATTAAATAATGTCAAATTACAACTTTAATTAACTATCACCACTAATTTGGCCGTAAATCCGGACGCGTCTTCCCGTGCCAGTCCATTTGCACTAAGCCAATAAATGTTGTGGGTGATAGCGTGGTCAGCCCTTCAAATAATTGGTCATCGAATAAATTCGTGACTTAAAGAGGCCTGGCTTAACAAAGTACAGCGACTTTGGTCAAAGTATATCACTATTCGTGTTTAATTATTTCCCTGTTACTTTTATCTTGTCGGGGGGAAAAAACTGCAGGAATTGTATGAAATATTAAAAAAGACAACAACTGAATTTAAGCCTACCCTTTTCTTCACGAGCGTTGAATTAAGTGGTCTCCTGGAAAAAAACATAAAAGAACCAATAGTTCGGTCGACCTATTTATTGATTAACTTGTATTTTAGTGAGCTGTCAGAGAAAACTAAAAAGAACCAGTATTAACTCGGTCGAATTATTTATTCATAATCGGGGGGAGGGGAGAACTTCTACATATAACGATGGACAGCAAAATGGACTTTGCCTGGCCTGTGATAAAAATATATTTGTTTGTGAAATAGTTTACTCTTATTTTTGTTTATGTATTTATTCCCTTTGTTGTTATTTTTCAAAACAAAGTTCACCATCGGTAACCGGTGTGATAGCTGTCTTTTGCATTCTTGTATACTGAAAAAAAATAGAAGAAGAAGAAGAAGAAGAAGAAGAAGAAGAAGAAGAAGAAGAAGAAGAAGGAAGAAGAAGAAGAAGAAGAAGAAGAAGAAGAAGAAGAAAAAGAAGAAGAAAAAGAAGAAGAAACAGAAGAAGGAGGAAAAAAGAAGAAGTAGAAGAAGAAGAAAAAGAAAAAAAAAAGGAGAAGAGAAATAGAAGAAGAAGAAGAAGAAGAAGAAGAAGAAGAAACAGAAGAAGGAGGAAAAAAAGAAGAAGAAGTAGAAGAAGAAGAAGAAAAAGAAAAAAAAGGAGAAGAAGAGAAATAGAAGAAGAAGAAGAAGAAGAAGAAGAAGAAGAAGAAGAAGAATTAGAAGAAAAATAAGAAGAAGAAGAAGGAGAAGACAAAAGGAAGAAGACAGGATTAAAACAGAGTGTGAATTCAACATCAACGTTTTGTCATCAACGTTTTATCTAAACGAAGATTCCTGATTAGTGTTGAGAAAACGCCAGCATCAAATTGAACTGATTTCTTTTCATTGTTTTTGTTTTTATTTTGTGGGTGATATTCGAACACTTTTTTGTGATGTTGTAATGATGGAAATAAATTCAGTTTAATACGATACTGACGTTTTAATAAACCTCAAGTGGTCATATTATAGGAGAATATGGACTATAAACACATTTTTGGTCTAAACTTTTTCTCGTGCATATTTGGATTATGAGGAAATTGATTGTTACAAAACTTTGTAAAAGCGCATAAAGAATTTATCATTATGAGCTATATATGAAAATTATCATTATTCAAGAGCATTGCTTCTCAAACAGTCAGGGGGGGGGGATTTCTTCTATGATATTCTTCTAAACTGACATTAAAAAAAATACGAAAGCTTACAAATAATTGTTTAACCTTTCCTATGCAGAACTCAACGTTCACTTTAAGCCAAATATATTGCTATTTCTATTTTTCTTGTTTCAGCAGGGTGTGCGCATTTGGAGATATTGATGGGAACTGGGAAGAGAGGTTGTAAAGCCCCCCGTCCCCCCCCCCCCCCCGACCGACAAAAAAGTGGTGGGTATGTGCCGCCGGCAAGACAAAAAGGGGGGCTTCGGAACGGGCGTATCATGAAAAGGATGGTCTTCGGAACTACTAACATATTTGAAAACGGGGCTCTTTGGAACTGGATTACAATATAAATATGATGCTACGGAACTGGGCATCGTTTCATTTCACCAAACCGTCATAGGTACAAGTTCGCCGACATCCCATTGAAACGCATTGTTAATACACGCGTTTCAATGGGATGTCGGCGAACTTGTACTTATAACCGTTTGATGAAACGCAACCCTGGTCCCCCCCCCCCCCCCCCCCCCCCCACCACACACATACCCGCTCCCATTCGCTAAATACGCTGTGTGTCATGGCAAGTCTATGGTGTCTTCGAAGCGGGCCAGAACGGCCGGAACGACGAAATGAAAAAAAAAGCGGTGCTTTGGAAAGGTTTTCTCTCTTCTTTTTCTCAGCAAGAAAAAAAATGGTATGCTTTGAAACGGAAATTTGAGTGTAAAAATGGGGGTCTACTCTGCAGCACATTCCAACCACATACTATATACTGAGTGCCCCCCCCCCCGGGGGAGGGGGGTAAAGCCTCGTCAACCCGTGTAAGTTAAGTTTGTTTCATGTTCATCGATTTTGCTTCCATAGCAACTAGAGAACACTGATGCACTTAATCATCCACATAAACTTCCAGGGAGAGGGGAAGGAAATCTAATGTGTGCACAAATTAAACAGGATGTTTTTCCTCTCATATTTCTTAACAAGACTGCATTAGACTTGTAACAGAAGCACAACAAAACAAAAACAAAAACAAACAAAAACAAACAACAGCAACAAAAAAAAGAGATCATAGATTTTTAAAGGTAAATCCAATAAAGTTGAAGAAGGTTATAAACTTACAAAGTTGTAATCGATCAAAAACAAACTGGCAACTGGATGAAAAGCAAAAAACGGAAAGCCGCTATTAGTTATCAAAAAAAGATTATTCAAAAAGGTGGGGGGGGGACATGTCCCCCTGTCCCCCTGGATTTGCGCCCATTGTACCCACTTACTTAAGAAATTCGAGAATTATCTTTCTGCCGTTGAAGGGGGCCTTATTACTCCACAAATTCTCTGACAGGCAATTTTAAAAAAATTAGGAGGGGGGGGGGGGTGACCTTTCAGTTTAAAATTCTCAGACAAGGAAAGAAAGGAAAAACATAAACGAAACCGAAAACCAAGCAAACAAGGAAGCAAACAGAAAGGGCCACTACTCTGTGATGCCCTTTGCCCTTTTCATTACAAATTTTCTGACATCACTCCCAGTGCCCCCTGTAGAACACCTTAGCACTACTACCTCACCACGGCCCCCTCCGCCCTCTTCTCCACCCAGCTTCCCGGTTCATGTTCAGAACAATGCTGGTGGTTGCTTGAATATTGACATTTTCAATAATTTGGGGGCTGCACCACTACAACCCCCCCCCCCCCTCCCTAGACCAGCCTCGTACTTATGACTTTAATTAATTTTTATCAAGACAGGAAGTCAGTGATACTTTCATAGACTGAGGCAATTTTGTTGGCTAAATAAGATTAGATTGAATGCTAGATTGCTTTGATGGATGCAATAGATCAGTTTAAGAATCAGTTCATTTTTCCCTTTATTCAGTTCCTAATGATATATTATGACATTTTCGTGATTAGAGCAGTGAGTATTAATATAACTTATCTATGACCTTTTATCTATGACGATTTAGTCCTATCAGTAAAATTATTTACCTATTAATATACACTTATCTCCCAATTTGTGTATTCATATATTGGAATATAATAATTTCCACTTGTGTGTGCAATTACAGTTCATTTTTATTTACCTAATCATATGTCTTTCGATACATATCTATTTCTATAAATGTCATCTCTTTATTCATACTTTTATATTTATTAATCAGTTTGATAGAACAAAGTCCGAGACCTGATTTGTGTTTATTTGTGCTTTATCTGTGTATTTCTCGGTTAGGGTATGAAATAATAGTTAGAACATTGGAAAAGCCCTCCCTTATTAAAATTCATTATGTTTTCATTATTATATATCATTATTATTTTATTATTACTACAATTATTATCATTATTGTTATTATTACTATTCTTCTTGTTCTCCTTGTTCATGTTATTGTTGTTCTTCTTCTTCTCATTATTATTATCATTATTATCATTATTATCATTATCATTATTGTCATTGTTATTATTATTATTATTATTTTTATTTTTATTATTATTATCATCATCATTATTTTTCTTATTATAACATCTACTTACTACTATTACTTTTATCAATATCACTGTCGTCATTATTAGTGGCCTTTTGTAGTGGGATTGTCGACTCCTAGATGTTTTCCCAAAATGAATGAGTCTTGACGGTGAAGAAATTAAAGTGGAGAAATGCCCTCTACATGGCAGTCATATCTGTAAATCTTTACTGTAAACTTCCATTTCTTGATATCTTCAATGTAAGACTTTATCAGAAATAAATGAATAGATAAATAAATAACAAAAATGATATATCAAGAGGCCAATAATGACTTACCTTTTTAGTAGATAGTCCTCTGGAATGGCCCAGTTGTGGGTCGGTTGATGGAGTTGCACACCTACTTTGATTTCAGTATTCATTTACCGTATTTATACACTGTATCTATTGTTTGAATTACATAAGGTTTCTAATAATTTTTGTATTTTTGTATTATTTTGGATTTAATCTTAATTTTCCGGTAAACCGTGCGCTTAGAAACATCCGTATTAAGCGCCTAATGAATGTATTGTATTATTATTATTATTATTATAATGATTATAATAATAATAATAATATTTATAACAATACTACTACTACTGCTAATGATAATAATAATTACAATAATAATGATAATAATAATAATAATAATAATAATAATAATAATAATAATGATGATAATAATGATAATAATGATAATAATAATAATAATAATGATAATAATGATAATAATAATAATGATAATAATGATAATGATAGTAATAATAATAATAATAATAATAATAATGATAATAATAATAATAATGATAATAATAATAATAAAAATAATAATAATGATAATAATAATAATGATAATGATGATAATAATAATAATAATAATAGTGATAATAATAATAATAATGATAATAATGATAATGGTAATAATAATAATGATGTAATACTAATGTGCTTTACAGATATATTATTACCCCATTCTCCACTCCCTGAGGAGCATTCCAGTCACTCGCCCTTTGAAAAACGCTAACAATGCTGAAAAACCCAGATAAAAATACTATACATTGAACGTTCATTTGTAATTACCATCATGAATCATTGGTGAAGATATAAGATGTTGTGTCTATTTTCATTGAAGTACCCTATATATAGTGTTGAAGAGATAAGATGCTGTGTCTATTTTTATTGAAGTACCCTATATATATATATAACAAAGGTAGGTAAACACTTAATGAATTTTAACCTTGCCTCATTTTTGATAAGAATGTATGTCATGACACTGCAGCTTCTTCCAATTTAATTTCATGTAGTATCAACATTTGTGACAAAACTAGCTTCAGGACAACTACATTTCTCCAGCGCTACATAGACCTTAACCATTTTATAAATATTGGCCATTTTTAATTTATCGGGCTATTTCACCAACTTCTGATTTATTAAACAGTTTCCATGGCAACATTTGACGCAAAGGTGGTAAGTTTGATAATGTTTACTTTCGTTGCTCTCTTTGAAAGCAAGAAACTGAGGAAAATTATATTCAGCATTTTTAGACTTGCAAGACGAAATATGCAGACAGTCTTAGAGTTGGTACATCCATGGGGATATAGTATTTTTTACCCACTCTTGTCCCTCTCGAACCCGGTGTGAACTTGGCAAATAACAATTGCAGGGCCTGCAGGAAGAGCAGCCTTATGGTTGAGATCTGGGGGTGTTTCATAAAGTTGTTCGTAAAGTTACGCATGACTTTACGAATAACTTAAATATGACAAGCCAAATGGGATGCTCAATCATTTTTAACTGCATCAACTAAAGTTGAACTGTGCAGATGTAGATTAACATTCTTATTATAACAAACATTTTAATGCAAAGTATATTTTTTGACATTATTTAATTGAGGTTATTGGAAAAACAGTCACGCTTTGTTAAAACACATCAGGAAAAACTTTAGGTATCCTATTTTGGCACTTCATATTCAAATCGTTCGTAAAGTCATGCGTAACTTTGCGAATAGCTTTATGAAACACCCCCTGGTCTGTCTAGAAGCAAATTGGGAAGGTCGATGATGTATAGTTTATAAGAATTGATGTATACTGTGAAGTTTGGGAATCATCTTGCTGAAAACTGCATACACACATGTGCATATATGGGACTACACACAGTCATGTGGTATGAAAGTTTGGTCCAAACTTTTCAGCTGTTTCTAGTCATTTTTAGAAAGGTATCTGACACGGCTGAAGAGCGATCCTTTTCAAGGGATGATATTCTCTATAACTGACAATAAAAAAATTAAAAAAAAGGAATGAGAAAATACACTTATCATTATTATTATTTTATTGTTTTATTATCATCATTATTATTATTATTATCATTATTATCATTATTAGCATTATCATAATTATTATTATTATTATAAGTATTATTAATATTATTATTAATATAATCATTAGTATTATTATTATCATCATTGCCATTATTATTATCACTGGCCTACAAATATACACAGATTAATTTGTGTATGTGTGTACTTGATTATGGTTCTTGTTTTTATGTGCTTTTCCTCTATCAGGTGGTTGAGAGAGGGCGGGCTGCATTCAGAGCCGGGAAAACAAGATCTTATGAGGCTAGGATGAAACATCTTAGAGACTGCAAAAAGATGATACAAGAGCACAGACAAGACTTTATAGATGCCATCCACAAAGATCTTAAAAAGGTAGAGTGTATTCTGAAGGTGAAAGAGAGAAAAAGACACAAAGAGATGAAGGGGAGAGAGCGTCAGAGGGAGAGAGGAAGAGAGGACGAAAGAAAGAGAGAGGGAGAGAGGGAGGAGAAGATCAGGGGCGGATCTAGCTTTTTTCCAAGGGGGGGGGGGTTTGAGGGGCTGAGCTGGGTATTGCGAGGGAGCGTAGCGACCGAGCCCGAGCGAGCGAAGAGAGCGAGGGGGAGGGTGTGGAAGGGGGTATCCCCCCTCCCACAGTAGGGAGATTTTTCATTTTTAGGGTTGCCAGCTTGCGATTTTAAGCATACTTGCATCCTCTATTTTTTCTCTTTTTTTTTTTTCCTATGCACATTAAATGTTTACTTGGCAGCCCAAGGGGGGGGGGGGGGGTTTAAACCCCCTAAACCCCCCCCCGTAGATCCGCCACTGAAGATAGGAATAATTCTGAAGTGGAAATTGAGCGAGAAAGAGAGAGAGAGGGGGGGGGGGGGGAGAAAAGTCACAAATAGATGAAGGAAAGAGGGATATAGAGAGGAAGAGAGGACGAAAGAAAGAGAGAGAGAGAGAGGGAGGAAAAGATAGGGATAATTATGAAGTAGAGATTGAGCGAGAGAGAGAGAGAGAGGGGGGGGGGTGAAGTTTAATCTACGACTGCATGCCGTTATGAACCAGAAGGGCGTTAACTCTGTGTTAAAGTATAGAGTCAACGCCCTTCTAGATTCAAACAGACAATAGATCTCTATGTGTTTGTTCTATTACTGTAATTGACATTGTAGATTATCAAATATTTAATCTAGCTGGTTTTGATCTCTCTTTGTACCCCCCCCCCCCCCCAACAACAACAACAAACAAACCTGGGGGATGTTTCATAAAGCTTTTTGTAAAGTTACGCATGACTTTACGAATGACTTAAAAATGACAAGCCAAATGGGATGCTCAATCATTTCTAACTGCATCAACTAAAGTTGAACTGTGCAGATGTAGATTAAAATTCTTATTATAACAAACATTTTTAATTCAAAGTATTCTTTTTTGCTAGAGTTTAATTAAGGTTATTTGAAATACAGTCACGCTTTGTTAAAACATCAGGAAAAACTTTGGGTCCTATCCCGGGGGGGGGGGGCACTCGAATTATATTTTGACGGGGGTGTGCCTCACGAATCCCCGAAAAGGGGGTCTAAGGAACTGACTTCAAGGTGTAAAATACGGGGTCTTGGGAACTATGATCTATTGGGCAGAGTGAAAAACAGGGTCTAGGGAACTACAAAACTAACCTCGCTTTATCGGCGGTACATTTCTCCATGATCCTGATGATATATCTTGAGCTAAGAAGGAGACAAGCTGCACTTTGAGAGATAATGGGGAAAATATGAAATTTTGTGTACAAAACATATGGAGAGTTGTCCTACTAAACCTGTCATTTTGAAGCAACATTGCCAATTTGAGGATCGCCATAGAAAGTAAATTGAGACTTTTCAAACTTTCATAACTTCCTCATTTCTTAACCGATTTCGATGGAACCTTTTTAAAATTGTTTCTCTCTATCTTCTCTTTTCATTAAAATAAAAAAATTCCCCCCCCCCCAAAAAAAATGCAGGGTTTCATTCTCCGTTAAGATTAATGCATGCACTATGTTGGCTAAAATAATACTTGTCGAAAACCCAACTCTGTTTTCTTCCACGGTACAGCCTGCGTTTGAATCAAAATTGAACGAAATCCTCATGGCCGAGAAGGATCTTGATCAATTTATGAACGAGTTGGAAGACTGGATGAAACCCATGAATGTATGTAAAACATCCTACTATTCTCAAATAGATTTATTAATCAGTGTCTAGGTGAATCAATATGGTACCTATATATTATAGATGCTTCGAAAAATGGAGCGTTCGGCTCCAAAATATGCGACATCCGTCTTTTTCTTTACATTAATATACTCACATAATATACTTACCAGTAACTGAACAATGACTTATCCCAATTATTCAATTTCCTATATAAAAAGAAAAAGATATATATATATATATATATATATATATATATATATATATATATAATTGTAAGGAAATAACATATACAACAGCTTTGGCAACTCTCGTGGAAATAATTATAATTGTGAGAAATGAAATGAGAGAATAATGGTTGCGTAGCTTAATTTAAAGTTCCCCAGAGCTGTCCTCCCTTTTTGAAATTTTTTGCAAAGGTTGAAAAAATGTCTCCGCCATTTTTTCAACCTTTGCAAAAAATTTCAAAAAGGAGGACAAGGACAGCTCTGGGGAACTTTAAATTAAGCTACGCAACCATTATTCTCTCATTCCATTTCTCACAATTATATGTATATATATATATATATATATATATATATATATATATATATATATATATATATTTAAATCTATCATTATACTTTTTTTTTTTCTTTTTTTTTTTTGCTTCTGGTTGCTATTTTACGTCATGTTAACCCTTTCAGGACAGGAATTATTCAAGGGCTAAATTGATCACATTTTGTTCTTCAAATTGGCAACAATAACATTTTTCTTTTAGCGCTGCATTGTTCTAATAAGGTGTAATGTCTTTGAAAACAATATACATATACATGGTTAACAATTTTGTCGAAAATTGAAAAAATTGCAAATTTTGATAAAAAACAGTGATTTTGAACCTCTCATTGTGTTGTCAATTTAAGGATTTTCAAGTTTATTTTCGTTTTTTTTTTAATTCCTGGCATCAAACGCATTATGGTCATGCAACAAAAATGGACATAGTGCGTGCAGAAATTTTGCTCTTGTTACTCATGCATCTGGTATATTTTTTAGGCCTCTTAATCAAAAGTTATTTATTCCAAACCACAAAATGTTGTCAATTGTCTGGAAAGGGTTAAAGGAGGTTAGTAGCATTGCCACATAAAATGGCATTATTATACCAAGATTGCCTGGATTTTTGTTTAGTTTTTTTTTGTTGTAAATACATGTTTGTTATAAAGCTGACTCTGCACATGCAATATCTGAATTTCCCTTTGCTCAGTCTGCCTCTTCCAACTAGAACAGCTGAAGACAGAAAGTTATGGAGAACCTGTGTCTCAAGATCCATCACATTGTCGCCTCAACGGCCTCCAAGCTATGGGACATAAGATAGATATATAGATAGATAGATAAAGATAGATAGAAAGATAGAAAGATAAATAGATAGATAATCTGCCTCTTCAATGCTTAAATCTCTCTCTCTCTCTCTCATTCTCTCCATCGGCATCCCTTTCTCTTTGTACCGTCTCTTCTATTTACATGTAGGTCTCTACCGGCATCGTTACCTTAGGAAAAGTGGTATACAACATATGGGAGCCCCTTGGCATGTCCCTCATCATAGGGGCGTGGAACTACCCCTTTCTGCTGGTGGTAGAGCCTCTTCTAGCTGCCATGGTAGCTGGTAACACCGCCATCATCAAACCATCGGAACTGTCCATGGCAACGGCGATGTTGCTTGAAAAGCTTATACCGCAGTACCTGGATAACGTGAGTATACTTTTTTACAACCATAAAGAAAAATCAAGCGGGGGATGGGGGGGGGGGGGGGGGGGGGGAGGGAAGAGTAAAGCTGATTATGTTCCCCTTTCAGGGCTCATATTCCTTTGAACCTGAAAAAAAGAGATAAAGTTGAGTTCTGGTCATGCGATTACATTGTGAAAGAAACTGCTTGGAAGCAATTTGGAAAGGTCCATTATGTACTGCCTGCTGTCATGACTGTGAGAGGTTTGGGAATCACCAAAATGAGAACAAATAAA
Source organism: Heliocidaris tuberculata (assembly GCA_025618425.1). Lineage (NCBI taxonomy): Eukaryota > Metazoa > Echinodermata > Echinoidea > Camarodonta > Echinometridae > Heliocidaris > Heliocidaris tuberculata. Next base: position 39,319,876 of record CM046842.1, on the reverse strand, counting down.
GTGACTCAATCCTGCTGAAAGTCAAGTGCACTGCAAACAGAAATGGGTACATGGGACTACACACACACACACACACACGCGCACACACACACACACACACATGTGGCATTTTTGAATGTTTGGTCTTAACATTTCAGCTATTTCTTGTCATATTTTGAATATTAGGGCGTTTGAAGAGCTGTTCTTTTCAAGGGACATTTATTTTCTACTATGATATTCTTTCAACCTGACCATGCTCACATAAAATGGATGAGAAAGCTCAGAAATTATTTTTCACGTTTACCAGAAGTCAAAGTTTTCGTTAAGAAATGTTGGAAACCATATGAAAAGTTGATACAGATCGCGTTGATGATTATTTGTTTCAGCAAATCAATTTTCACTTTGTCTTCATGGTATAGGCGTTTTAAGGTCCTTTTATTCTCAACTCTGACATCTTGATAGAGGTGCTAAGATGTCAGATTTGAGTAAGGGGTCTTCGGCAGGCACTGCACTGTGCAACCGATTTCGTAACTCTAACATCTGGGCCCGTTTCATAAAACTTGTTATCAATACCAACTGCCTCATTTCTATGACAAATTTGCTTACAGGCAATCAAATTCAACGATTTCAGTAGCTTATAATAATTATTATCATAACTTGTTATTGATAATAAGTTTTATAAAACAGGACCCTGATCTTAGCACCCCTAGCTACAATCCTTCTTGCTTCAATGATAGATGGGTCGAATGGTGGGACCTTCGATCCATATCAGCGCTACAACTGCACCGTAAAACAGGGCGAATAGGAACGGTTTTGACACATTTTGCCTTACATCATTTTCATTACATCGCCAGTGGCAAATGTTGAGTATTCAGTGGATAATCCTACTCCGAACGTTTTCTTTACATTTATTTAATAACTTATTGTGTAAAATAGTATTTGCCGAACTATAACAGACAGGGTGTCGGGGTTCCTAAAGGTATTAGATAGTTTTGGGAAGCCCTCAAAAACTTTTCGTGAGATTTCTTTGATTTTAGTTAATAGATAGCAGGGTACTAACATAACTAAGATGCTGTGAAGTTTTTTCCTCCTCAAGTGAAATATTTATCGAATTAGAGGTGAAAAGAATAAAAATCCCTGGCCCCCAGAAGAGGGGATGTAACTTCGAACAACGGCCACACACATTACTCACATGAGGATTGCTGTGTGTTATAGAATACGCTACACATAGTGCGAAGCGCTGGGTTTATTGAGTGGGGAACCTTCGGGTGGATAATATGGTCTCAGCGTGGGGCAGTGAAAAGCCGTTACCAAGCGTTTCTTACAGATATTTACACTAAAATTTGTTCGAAATCGTGAATGGAACGTTAAATAATCTCGTACATGTGTCTTATGATAAAAGGAGAATAGTCTGTGACTATGTTAGATAAGTTTCTTGCCAGTATGAATTTTGCTACTGAGACTGTCTATGAGCTTTAAGGGGCCTGGATATGACTGTTCTAAGAATGCCGTTGAGTTTTCAGGCTTTTCTGTTATTCATACCTCGATTTACATCTAAAATATTATTATTGTTTCTGTACGTAGTATATATTATATGTATTTAAGTGCTTTAGATATGTTTTGGAATCAGGAAGTATTGCTTGGTAGTCTGGTCTTATTCACCCCCATTTTTCAAGGAAAAATTTCAAAAATAAGAAAAATGAAGAAAAAATATATAAACTCGATTGCAATCAATTACTTTCACAGGAATTACATGCAAGACCATATTTGTGAGGTCTTGATGCAAAATCTGATGATTCACTTCAGTAGGTTTGAAGATAAAAGGAAACTTTTGACTATTTCAAACATATTTTAGAACATCATATTATATTCCAAACTGGGGTAAATATCAATTGATTCCCATCATGTTAGTAATGATTGGACAACGAGAGGTATGTGGTTCATAACTGAAAAACATTAGATGAGTTTGCATCATTTACTTTGAAAATTAAATTATCAAGAAAACCTTTTCCACTTTTTGTTCCTTTTCACCCCTGTGTTCCTATTCACCAAGTTTTACGGTACCTCAAAGGCCCTTCAAACAAACCACCTGGCTGTGAACTTCCCTGCAGGTCTTGGGTATTATCCTGAACAAACTCCGATAGGGTGTTGACCGTACCAAGAAGTACTTCCTTCACAAAATAGGAGCTGAGCCATCCAACGCCTGCGAATGCTTAACTCAAACAGGTGACCATGTAGTCCTAGCTACACCATCCACCAGGCTCGGTTTTGAAGGCTTAAAGGGATTTAATGATGACACTGTAGACTGGCTCTCAACCAGCATTCCCGTATGCCTAATCTTGACAAAAGTTGGCAACCACACATACGAATTGATAAATGAGTTCATAAGCACTCAAATTCACTTTGATTTTTCCCCTCAGGATTGTTACCAAGTTGTTAACGGTGATGCTGTTGTAACGACAGAGTTGCTGGAGCAGAAGTTTGATCACATTTTCTACACTGGAAGTGGGGTGGTTGGGAAGATTGTCATGGCGGCTGCAGCTAAGCATCTCACACCAGTCACACTGGAGCTTGGAGGAAAGAGGTTAGTATTCTCAAAAGAGAGAAGGAGGGAACAGGAGAAGGAGAGGGGGAAACGAACATGAAAAGAAGATTATGGCATTAATGGGTGTGTCAGAGATGGTGGTTATAGTTATGATAGTTGTGGTGATGAAAGATGAGAAACAATATTACCAACGTGATTATAATCGTGTTTTATTCTCCAGTCCTTGTTACATCGATCCAGACTGTGATATCGAGACCTCAGTCCGACGGGCCACATGGGGGCGATATATGAACTGTGGACAGACCTGCATTGCTCCAGATTACATCCTTTGCCACTCACGAGACAATGAGAAGGTGTTGAGAGCGATACGTACAACTATTAAGGAGTTCTTTGGCGAGGACCCTCAGAAGAACGGTGCTTACGGCAGGATAATCAACGAGAGGCATTTCCAGTAAGTGATCACCACAGTGATGATGATGATGGTTGTGATGTGGTGAAGGTAATGGTGGTAATGTTGGTGATGTTATTGGTAGTGGTGGTGTTGGTGTTGGTGTGACGATAATGGTGGTGGTGGTGATGGTGATGATGATGACGATGATGATGATGACAGTGAGAAAGCGATAAGCCCAATACGTATAGCTCTCAAGGAGTTCTTTGGCGAGGATCCACAGAACAGTGCCTACGGCAGGATAGTCATTGAGAGGCATTTTAAATTAGTGATCGTCAAGACGGTGGTGATGATGTTGGTAGTTTTGGAGGTGGTGATAAGGAAAATGGTGGTGATGACGATGATTATGGCGTTATTATTATTATCTGTCGCTACCTGTGCTTAGGTGGGGAAAAGCGAACTGAATTACTGTAATCGTGCCTCGGGTCGCTCCTATAGATATAAATGATTGGGATGTGCAGGTGTACCACTACACCGGGGTTCCCCCTGCTCTTCTTCGAATAGTGCAGTGGTTTCTTAACTTGCAAAGGTGGTGACTCTCCTCCATTTACCGTCCTATCCAAGGGACGGAGTGTTTTCCAATGTAACATAGCCTGCGTCTATGAAACAGGGGAGGGGTAAACACACAACGCAGGCTTCAGTCATCCGCCCTGGATGGAGTAGAACCCACGATCGTTGGTTCCACAGGCAGACGCTTTAAGGCCACCACACACCTTACGATCGGTCTGCGATCCGATTTCAGAAGAAAATGTAATATCATTTGACAAATCATTTAAAAATGAAAAATATGTTTGATTGAGGGTCTGAGAATAGTCATGCAGATAGTAAAATCGATAATACAGCCTTTACCGAGTTTTCTAGTCGGTGGAATGGCCAAATCGGCTCCGAGTCGTAGTGACGTCACAAAAATCGTACAACTGCCTATGATTTGAAACTAATTCTACCCTTATTCCCTGTAGAAAGCTGACAGCTCACCAAAACCCTATGTTTAGTATTCACAGTACTTTTCAGAACCTGAATAGGGTAGATTTTATTTGTTAAAATGCCAATATTTAATGCCATAGCGATTTATTTCACAAATCGGATCGCAGACCGATCGTAAGGTGTGCGGTAGCCTTTACCGACTGAGCTAACTCGCCTCCTCATCATCGTTGATAATGATTGGAAAATGGTAGTAGACCTTTAAGATGACTTGGTGATAGCATTAATAATGGTGCTTGCAATGGGAGTAAAAGTAAATAAATAAATTTATGATAATTATTATGGTGATGATAAGGACAATGTTGATGATGGGAATAACAAAATGTCTCTGTATCTCTTTATCTTAAACCAGGAGGATAGCAGCTCTGATGGAAGGTCAGAATGTTGTGATTGGAGGTCAGGCGGATGAATCTGATCTATACATTGCTCCTACTGTTATCTTGAATCCGAGCAAGACAGCCAAGTGTATGACAGATGAGGTAAGGTGGGAGAGAGAGAGAGCGAGAGAGAGAGAGAGAGAGAGAGAGGGGGGGGGTGGAGGAGGTAGAGAGAGAGAGAGAGAGAGAGAGAGATGAATCTGATCTATCCATTGCTCCTACTGTTTTCTTGAATCCGAGCGAGACAGCCAAGTGCATGAAAGATGAGGTAATTAAGATGGAGAGAGGGAGAGAGAGAGAGAGTGGGGTGGAGGAGCTAGAGAGAGAGAGAGAGAGAGTGAGAGAGATGAATCTGATCTATACATTGCTCCTACTGTTATCTTGAATCCAAGTGAGACAGCCAAGTGCATGACAGATGACGGTAAGGTAGAGAGAGAGAGAGATAGAGAGAAAGGATCAAAATAATGATTTGTCTGTTTGTTATCAGAATTATCAAAGTTAATGCAATTACCACCCCTACACATGGAAGACTATACTAGTTTATAATGGGGGGGGGGGGGGGGGCAGGTCGCCAAACTACTCACAGAATTTCGAATATTTGTTTTTTCTTCACCGTTCCAAAAAATTATTCTTCTAAATATCATTATTTGAATCGATAAAATTATAATTTTTATAAACAGATTAAAATCTGTTTATACTTTTGATGCAGACGTCTTTTACGGTGCACAGAAATTCAAGATTCACATGTGTTGAACTAAGTAGGCTTTTTAAATTGTACGTGCCAATACACTTTGCCTTCTTCTTAACTGATTAATTATCATTGTTTCTTTGATTTCTCTATTTTTTCCAGATTTTTGGGCCAGTCTTTCCCATTTACAATGTAGACACAGTAGATGAAGCAATTGCTTTTATAAATGACAGGTAGGACTGAGTTTATGGGTTCCCCTTCTTCAACCTATCAATTAATTTTTTAAAGGCTGAAATGGATAAGTTTCATTCTTTTGGGGGCAATACTGCTTTTTCTGCAGTGAATTATGGCTTTGAAAATTATGTGTATTAAATGAAATTAGAATGAAGATGAATTCATTTCTATCCAGTATTTAGTGATAATTCATTAACGAGAAGCTGTAGGCCTATTAGGTGCTTTTTTCTCTTTTTTTCTTGAAGCTAAAAGCCTCTTTACAATGTTGACGTTGATATTATGGCTGTTATCTAATTGTTCTTTTGACAGAGATAAACCATTGGCCCTGTATGCCTTCTCTAACAATCAGAAGACTCTACGCAGGATTGCAGATGAGACATCAAGTGGAGCGTTCGTAGGAAATGACGTCATCATACATGCTGCAAGTAAGTTAAGTTGTACACGGACACAAATAAGTTTTTCTGGCCATTTTCATAACTTCGTCAGCCGTTTCCATATAAGATTAACTGAAATTAAAGAATTTGTGACTCCTTTTCTCAAACTGGAACTTCTTCTTGCCATTTAGGACATTCATATTCACTAAGAGTTTAAATGCCACCGCACACCTTACGATCGGTCTGCGATCCGACTTCAGAAAAAAATGTAATATCATTTTACAAATCATTTAAAAACGAAAAAATATTTTTGACTGAGGGTCTGAATAGTCATACAAAGCAAAAATCGATAATACCGCCTTTGTCAAGTTTTCTTGTCGGTGGAATGGCCATTCGCCAAACGGCTCTGAGTCGTAGTGACGTCACAAAAATCGTACGACTGCCTACGATTTGAAACTAATCTTGTCCCTATTCCCTGTAGAAAGCTGACAGATCTCCCAAACCCTATGTTTAGTATTCATATCACTTTTCAGAACCTTAATTTTTATTTGTTTTTTAAATGCCATATTTAATGCCATGCGATATTTCACAAATCGGATCGCAGACCGATCGTAAGGTGTGCGGTGGCCTTAAGAAAATGCAACGTGGATATTCACTTTCGCATCTCTTCACCTTTCATTCTTTCAACACTCAATTTCAATTTTTTTTTTCAGGGGGGGGGGGGGGGTCACATTCACCCATAGTGATAACGATAACGAGATCTTCTATTGAGGGAAATAATAATAATAACACTGGGTGCTTGTATAGCGCGCACATGTCTGTCAGACTTGACACTCCTGGCGCTCCACAATTATTATCCTGGCTTTAGCATGGCTGCACTTAAGGCGCTCTAGCATTTCAAGGAATTAATTCCTGCCAGGTACCCATACCTCACCTGAGTCAAGTGTGGCAAATGTAGATTAATGTCTTGCCAAAAGTCACTAGTGCTGCCCTATTATTAAGGGACCATATACTCACACGTACACAACATATAGTAGGGTGGGGGTACTCGTTTTTCCGAAGGTTCGTTTTTTGGAAGGTTCATAATTCCGAAGGTTCGTAATTCCGAAACACAAATAGAATGGGGTCCGTAATTCCGAACTTTTTTTTTAAATTGGATTTTCCCCCACAGTAGGGCGTTTTATTGAAATATAGCACAGTATACATTTTTATAATGTGCAAAAACAGCTAATGAGTGAAATTCTTTAACCCCCCCCCCAAAAAAAAAAATAAATACAATAACTGATCACAAATATTGTGATAGTGTAACACATGTATGGCAGTACACAAACATAATTAAAAGATCGAAAGAGGACCAGAGCTTAAGATGCAAAACTGTAAAATAACACACTGTCGATTAAAACATCTTTTCGACATTAGTCGAAAAGATTATTAAAATTTAACCAACATCTTTCAAATAAATCTTGCTTCATATTTTCACAGAAAATAGCTTTTTCATAAAAGAAATAACTCTTTACCTCGTTAAGAACTTTCTGTGGTATGAGGCGAATTCCAGCCAATTTAATTTTATAAATTATCCATTTAAGCCAAATGATAAGTGAATTTAAGGCTTTATTGAATTTAGTGGGTGTAATTCCAAAAAGAACATTTTCGATAGTTAATTTTATTACAAATTTGCATCTTTCGTACAATCTCTTTTCAAAGTATTCCCATACTTTCCTAACCAGGTGACATTCAAAAAACAAGTGTTTAATAGTTTTATCATGCAATAAACAGAATGCACATGTACTGCTTGATTTAACCTGAATTTTACACAAATACAAATTTGTTGGAGAAATACAATTGATTAAGCAGTATTGGAACCATCTGAGTGTAACATCTTGCATTGTTCCGAACATTTGATTCATTTCTCCGATGGTTCGTAATTGCGAACATGAAATAGGGTTCATATTTACGAAGGTTCATAATTCTGAAAATGAAAAAGGGTTCATAATTCCGAAGATTCGTAATTCCGAAAATGCAATAGAGTCCTACATAACTTTTCGGAATTACGAACCTTCGGAAATATGAACCCTCTTTCACCTTCGGAAAAACGACATGTGACCAGTAAGGTGTATCCTTTTATGGAAAATCTCGTAATCGTTGTCTGACAAATGTGACCCATTAAACTGACCCATGCAGAGCCCTTCATAAACAGAGTTTGGCCAACCCGGTTCGAGTTTTTTTTTGCGATCACATGACAACAGGCGCCATGTTGTGACCCAATGTAGTGTGAGCGCGCGAGTTACAACTGCATGCATAGCGCATATAGCTAGCATGCATGCACTTTATATATACTCCACTGCGTATACTATCAATGAGATGTAGAACCAGAATCGTGAAATCTGCGGTCAAGATTTATTTCAAAATGCCGTGCTGTTTTACATGGGGATGTTCCAATCGTTCAGGAAAGGGAACAAATATGAATAAGACCTTGATATAGAAGACTGTTTTAATAAGTATAAAGAAAAAGAGTAAAGTTCTAGGCACTAAATCATGGTTTGTGTATGTGAAAAAATTTATTTCATCTGATGCTAAACTGAAGGTTAGAATATTTTTGTGAAGAAGTGATAACTGACTGACATTTACATTGGTGTAGAACACAAATTGTTATTCAACATAGAAGAAATCATACTTAGTCTGAGGATATTTTGCACAACATTGTACAATTTTGGAAGGAGAAACCCTTAACTTAAGACACAGAAGATGGGTTTTACAAGACGTTCAACTTTCTAAACATTTAAAATAATTTTGTAACTCCTATAATTAGTCCACAGTTTGTCTTAAAATTGTTTTTATTTAAATTTTCTGTGCCAGTTATACGTATCATGATGAAATGGTATCATGGTATAAGATAACCTCGTATGTGTTTGAGTGCATGGTATACAAAGATTTTTTTTCTGAGAACTGTTAATACACAATAAATGCAGGGCCTTTGCATAAACATTTCTGTATGCTTATCCAAAGTAGCCACATTTTATAATTTTAGTTGGTCAAACCCAAAATTGATTGGATGTCTGCTGACGTGCAGGAAATAAATCCATACTTTTTTCTTTTTGTTTTATAGGATGAGAGCAAGGGGGCTTGGTCCCCTTGAGCCCACTTTTCCGCCTACACCTATATAATGGGGAGTGGAAGTGTACCACATACGTTCGCGACTCAATTTTTATGCCAATAACCATTTTGAATTTTTGGGGGGCATGTCTCATGGAGACCTGTTCATCAACCGTGTACATGAAAACGGATAAAAAGGGTACTTTTAAGCATTAGGCGCGTAACCCGGGTTACGCGTGTAGGGTATCAAAAACAGCAAAAATCAAGAAAAAGGGTATCAAATTCAAAGGTGATAAGAAGAAGATCCTCGGAAATCGCCGTTAACTCTTACTGTGCCAAGGGGTTCAGCTCTCTTCAAAATTTTACCAAAATGTTATCAATGCTTACTTTTCAAATGTCTGCACTTCATTAACCATCTATTATTTCACAAAATATTGTCTACAAAACTTGTAAGAAATTTATTACCATAATTTTCTTATGATACCAAACATTATTATTATTTTATCCAATTTTATGCATATTGAGATTACATTTGAGTTTCTTTTTTGTCCATTAATTTTTGGTTTCTCATTTGTTTACTATCGTTTAATGCTGAAATAGGGTATCTTTTAAAAAATCTTCAATAATCTCTGGAAATTTCTATGGTAGCATATAATTATTATCATATATTTAGAATGCTTGATTTATGCTCAAAATTTTGATATATATTGACCACCATATACCTTTCCTGTGGTCGAGCAATTGGTGAATAAAAATAACAAGTCTATCTGTCACATAAATGTGACATCGGCACTGAAAGAGTTAAGGGTATAAAAATGAGAAATGTTAAACGGGTTTCTCTGTTTTTTTTTTTTTTTTTTGTGTATCAAAACTACTTCTACTGCAATCCCCGTTTAGGGTGTTTTTCAGAAAGTGATTTACGTGGATGATGTTACAGGTCTCAATGAAACACCCCCCCCCCCCCCCACGGTAATATGCACAAATTACTGCACACAGTGAAGTATGAATAAGTTGGTCTTTCAGGTATGCTTAGTCATATGATGATAAATTCCGAAGATGTTCAAAAGCTGACGTATTTTTCGAAAATATGAGTTATTTATTTATCAATATTACCAGAGTCTATTCAAATGGATTATTTTGCTCCAATAACTTTGCAAGATTAATCTTTGCGATTAATATCGATATAATAAACCTATATTATGCACCTGTTACAAAATTGATATGCATCCAGCGAGTCAAAATATTGGAAAAAATGGTCTTATTTCAGACATTTTATTCACAAGCCACAAAAGGATGTCTTTCATGTCAAAACTCCAGAACTGTGTGTAAAATGAATGTTGAAATAACACGGCCGCGGTTTCTTGTGAAAATAGCATTGTGATCTTGCTCTTATTTTGATGAGATTTTTTGCAAACTTACTCTTTAGAATATCAGGAATAATATAAGATTAATCTTTAGGGGAACATTAAAGGAATTTTTGTTCATTTTCAGGTCAAATCTAAGCAGGGTGCGTAGACATAGGGCTCCCCACCATACCCCATGTATTAATACACACATGCACACACGCAAGGCGAGTGCGCGCGGTCGTTGGGTTACAACATGGCGCCCATTGTTGAGTTGGCCAAACTCTGTGTATGCAGGGCTCTGAACTGACCTTCTAAATTGCGCCATCTTTTGACAGAATTGAAAATCTCTGTCCATCTCATTTTCCCATCAAGCCCCATTCTCCCTTGTAGAAGCTTAAAATATACTTGCAGGCAATTATTTTCTACGTTTGCAAGTCAAATGAAATACAACTAATCTCTAATGATAATCTTATTTGCATCAAATAGTTAGGAATGACCATAAAATGGCGCTGTTCTTCTCTACCAGTTTAAGGCAGCTTTAATGTATTCAAGAGGTTAAGCGCTCTGATTTTGAACTGCCTTGTCCCTCAGTTGAATCATTGCCATTTGGAGGCGTGGGTGGTTCTGGTTGTGGGTCGTACCACGGCAAGTACTCGTTCGAGGTTTTCTCTCACAAGAAACCAGTGCTCATCGACAAACACATGTGGCTCACCAAAAAGACACAGGCGTAAGTATCATTTGTGAAGATAATACTTCATTTATGCATTGTTCATTTCACACGGTAAAACAAAATATCCACTCTAAAAAACGTCTAGTTTTCTTTACCAGATGGCCTGATCACATTTTCTGAATATTATAGTCGGATAGATAGTCATCCTGACAAAGATTCTGTTCATTTTTTACTAGGATTCTGTTCACTTCAAACCCGAAGCTGGTAGTTGTGACTAGAATATTGCAGGTGCCCGTGGAAACAGTTATTCTAGTCAAATAAGGGGCCTGTAACATAAAGAGATAAATCAGTCTTACGATTGATATCAATCGTAAGTCTCTGGCAAACCATGTACTATGTACCATGTAAACCAGAGTTATAATTGATCGTAAGATTGATTGTATCTCTTTATATTACAGGCCCCTGACTAGATTCTAGTCATATTCGACTAAATTGTTTTAGACGGTTTAACACAATGTGGCTTACGGCAAAGACACAGGCCTGCGTTAGTTAAGCCCACCGCACACCATACGATCGACACCAATCCAATTTTGGAAATTAATCGCAATAGCATTGAATATGGGCATTTTAAAACAGTGGCGGATTTAGGGGGGGGGGGATCCCGGCCCTCCCCCCCCCCCTTTTGAAAGAAAAGTATACACTATGCCACCTTTTTTTTATTGTGCCCCCTTTTAGAACTGATAACCTTTTCTTTTTTTCTTTTCTTTTTTTTGCTTGTCAGAGAATTATGGAGGAAAACTGGCCCCATAAAATCTGATACCCCCCCCCCCCAATTAGTGACTTTTGGAGGGCTGGCGAGAAACAAAAAATACGGATCTCCCTCCAAGTAGTTCCCCAAATTTGACAGCCCTTAATTTGTGTGCCCCCCTTACAAAATCCTGGATCCGCCACTGTTTTAACAAATAAAGTATACCTGATTCAGGTTCTGAACAATAATATGAATACTAGACATAGGATTTTGGTGCGTTGTCAGTCCTATACCCGGAATAAGGGCCAAATTAGTTTCAAATCGTAGACTATCGTAGGGTTCTCTGACATCACAACGACTCGAAGCCGACTAGGCCTTTCATCCGACTAGAAAGCTAGCAACATGACGTATTTTTTTAAATTTTACTACCTCTATATGACTATTCAAAACCTCAGTTAAAAATATTGTATGTGTTTAAATGTTTATATCAAATGCTATTACATTTTCTTCCGAAATCGGATTGCTAGCCGATCGGATACTGTGCGATGGACTTAAGATGGGATCAAGTCCTACTTTATCTAAGAACAGAATCGTCACATACATGTATCAATTAAAGCAAAATTATTATACTTTCCAATTAAGAATCTCGATATGAATGCTTCTTACAGTTCCATCCTTATTATGCGGTTACATGACTGTCTTTTTCCGGAGGTTCATTATTCCGAAGATTCGTAATCCAGAAAATGAAATAGGGTTCTACTTCATTTCCGGAGTTCCTAACCTTCGGATAAACGATCCTCCAGAAAAAAAAAACCTTTGGGGAATATGAGTACCACCCCTCCCCTCCCCCTGTTTCCACACCCCTTTATTGTGGTATTCCAACAAGAAACTTTTTTTCTAATTTATCAGATTTAAGTAAACTTCTTTCTATCTCGCTCGACGCTCTAACACACTTTATTTTCTATCTCTTTCCCTCCTCCACCCCCATCCCACCCCTCAGGCTGCTCTACCCCCCATACACACCCCATAAAATGTCTGTAGCTGAGTTCTTCATGAAGAAGAGTCCAAAGAGAAGGGGTATCTTTTATACCTTCCTCAAACTTACTTTCCTTGGACTCCTACTGGCTGTAGTCTTCAAGGTAGGTGGGTTGTTCTCTTCTTTTTCTTCTTCTCTCCCTCCTTTTCCTTACCTTCCTCAAACTTACTCTCATTGGATTCCTACTTGCTGTAGTCTTTGAGGTAGGTGGAATCTTTTCTTCTTTTTTCCTTCTCCTTTTTTTTTTCTTCACTTTCCTTTGTTTTCATTACCTTCCCCAAAGTTACTCCCATTGGATTCCTACTGGCTGCCATTTTTAATGAAGGTAAACCCTTTCCTTCTTGATAGCTTTGTCTTCATCAGCATCATCTCCTTCTTTTTGTTCTCTCTCTCTCTCTCTCTCCTTTCTTTTCATTACCTTCATCAACCTTACTCTCATTGGATCCCTACTGGCTGTAGAGTTTGAGTAGGTCATCTATTTTCCCCTCCTTCTCATTCTTTCTCTCTCTATGTCTCTCCACCCCATTCCTTCCTTTCCTCAAACTTACTCTCATTGTATTTCTAAATCTACGGCTGGATTCTTGAAGGTACGTTTAGATGGAATCTTTTTCTTCTTCTTGTCTCCCTATCTCATTTCCTTCTCTTACCTCCCTGAAACTTACTCTCTTTGGATTCGTATTGGTTGTTGTCTTCAAAGTAAGTGGGACCTTTTCTTCTCAGTAGTTCTTCTTCTAAATTCCTCTTGTTCATCTTCTTTTCTCACTCTCTCTATTCTTTCTTTTCATTACCTTCCTCAAACTTACTCTCTTGGGATTCCAGTTGGCTGTAGTCTTCTCTTTCACCGACCTTCTATCATGTCTATCTGTGTGCAAATTTGGGATGTGTGATTGTGTGTCCTTCTTTTGCTTGTTTGACTATCTCTCTCCATGGTCTTGCTCTTCGTCTCTAATTATATATAGGTGTATATTTTTTTTGTTTATTATTTGAATCGAGTCGATTTAAATTTAATTATTGTCTTTTTTTAATTTTGCAGATTTTTGGGGTTGAGAATTACATGCTCACATCAGTAAGACAGTGAAGATGGCCTCACGAATTCAAAACAGAGACAACAAGTTTTTTTTTTTGTATGTTAACCTTTTATTTGCCGCATCGATTGGATCATTCGCTGACTTTTGGCATGGGTGCCAATCGGCACCAATAAACAAGAAGACTGCACTCTGCATTACAAACAAGCTTCGCGTAATAACCATTTTTTTCGGGGGGGGGGGTCATAATTGGCTACATGACAATCCTGTTATCACCTATTAACAATAGGTTGATACTGGGAATTTCCAGCTTAAAAGTAGAATCCTTTAGTAGAACAAACTCTTTAGAAATACAAGATGACGCATTATTGTTTGAGTGGAACATACAGAGTTATGCAAAAATAAATCCTTTTATTGAGCTCATGTAATTTTTTTTTTTAAATCAAGTTTTGTTAATAACATTTGACCATAAAGTATATATAAAGTAAATAGTATATCATGTAGACCTGGAAGTCTCATAATGTAATTCTGTTTGAAATTAGATAAAGGAATATGTGTATGAATGTTAATGACGTTTGATAGGAAAAAAAGAACAAACTTTTTAAATCAATGATTTAATATGTCAAACGGTTCCTTTAAAAATGTGTAATGAAGTGTGGTCCACAAGCATTATCTTCTTAAATTGTTGTGAACTATATCTTTTATGGTGAAAATATGAAGATGTAACAAAACTGCTTCGTAATTGATAATGGAAAGCTTCAACTTAACCCTTTCGAGACAATTGACCACATTTTGTGGTTTGGCTCAATAACTTTTGATTCAGAGCTCTAAAAATATATCAGATGTATGAGTAAAAAGAGCTAAAATTTCTGCACACACTATGTCCATTTGTGTTGCATGACCATATTGCGTTTGATGGGAATTTAAAAAGGAGAATAAGCTTTAAAATCCCTAAATTGGCAACACATTGAGAGGTTCAAAATTATTGTTTTTTTATCAAAATTGGCAACTTTTTCAACTTTTGACAAAATACTCAACCATGCATATTGTTTTCAAAAACATTACACCTTATTACAACCATGTAGCACTAAAAAAAAATTATTGTTGCCATTTAAAGAACAAAATGTTATCAGTTTAGCCCTTACTTAATTTCTGTCTTGAAAGGGTTAAGTAGAATCCTTTGACCTTTTAGTAGAATTTCCTTTTTAGAAATAAAATTTTACACAGTATTGTGAGTGGCACATAGAGAGTTACAAAAATAAATCCTTTTAATTTAGCTTTAAATTTGTTTTTCATTCTGTATTTAAATAAAATTTGGTTAATAATATTTTACTATTCAATATTATAGGAAAATTTAATAATATATAATGTAAACCTGGAATTTTCATCAATGTAATCCTGTTTGAACTTAAATGAAGACATATGTATATGAATGTTAATGACTTTTTAAACAAAAAAAATCACAATTTTTAAATTAATGAGTCAATATATAAATTTTCATATACATGTATATATATATATATATATATATATATATATATATATACATATATATATATACAATTTCAAATTTGTAATGAAGTGTGGTCCACAAGCACACTCTTCTTGAATCGTATTGAACTATTTCTTTTATGATGAAAATATAGATACAAAACTATTTCCTAATCATGCATGTAAATCATTATATCCGTCATGAAAAGAATCTGCGCAATTGATTGGTCCGATGCGCGTCATGTGACAAAATACAATTCCCACTAGCCTCATGCAAATGAGCGAATTGCCATAGAGGGTAACATCTGACGTCACGATCCGTGAATATTAGTACTATTCACGGATACTATTTACGGCGTATGACATCACATACGAAAAGTGCGTACTACGTTGTGACGACATTCAATTGCGCGTATTTATTGTTTTAGGCACCGGCGCGTGATGATGTCATCATTATACGCGTTTGATATCAGCGCAAATTCATCCCTTCGAAGTGTTTGTGCATAGGCGGATCCAGAGGGGGGGTCGCGGGGGTCCGGACCCCCCCCCCCCTTTTTGGCGCCGCTTTTTTTTTTTTTTTTTTTTTTTTTTACTTGGCGCCGTCTTTCTTGGCGTTTCCCCCCCCCCCCCCCCAGAAATTCTGCCGACCTGATCATGCAAGATACTGCGTAGGCCCTATTCATTACCCATTGTTTCATTCTCCATTGTTTCATTCTCCGTCGCAAAGTAGGCCTAAGTACTGTACTGCCCATGCTAGATCAGGGGCCCGTTGCACAAAACTTGCGTTTAATCGCAACTCCTAAAAATCAAACGCAAGTCCTTAATGCCCTCTTCTGATTGGCTGAAAATAAAGTTGCGTTTGATTTTCCTGAGTTGCGTTCAAACGCAAGTTTTGTGCAACGGGCCCCAGATATGCGGCGCGGCACGCATAGGTTTATGCATGCGACTTTTGATCGTACGTACGCTGTCTTGCAACTATGCTTGCAACCCTCGAGGAGGCAGGCTGCACGCGGCATCATTCAACTTCAAGTCACTCATTCGAGGCAACTCGTCATTCTAGACAATACCAAAGCACAAGTATCCATATAGGTAAATAATTTTTGCTTGGCCCAAATATATAAATGCAGCTCTGCTGCAGGTTAATTGATAAAAACTTTCGGCGCTAGTGCAGTTGATTAAGTAGTGGGCAGTGGCGGCACCAAGGGGAAGCATGGGGGGGGGGGCATTTGCCCCCCCCAGTCAGAAGCTTTGCCCCCCAGTTGCCCCCCCCCCAATAATTTTCGGAGTGAAAAAAAATAAAAGGGTGGAAAATGAAAAAGAAAAGAAAAGGAAAGAAAAAAGTGAAAAAGGAATGGAGAAAAGAAGGAAAAAGAAAGAAAACGGAAACTTGGAAAGCAGTGGTGGCATCAAGGTGGGGGGGGGGGGGATGTGGCAAATTTGTTCGCTCAGCTCGTGTACATATCCTCATATTTGGGTAGTTTTATAGCTGAATAATTTCTGTACATTTCCACTATAATAGTGTCAAAATTTTTGCTCGCTCGCTTCGCTCGCTCGCAATACAGGCCTATAACTCCCACCACATAATCAGGCCGTGAAATGATCAAATTTCCTCATATTGGGGTAGTTTTATAGCCAAATAATCATTTCTGTACATTTTCACCACAAAAAGTTTCAAAATTTTTGCCCGTTCGCAATGTATAACTACCACCTTATTATCAGGCAGCAAGATGCTCAAATGTTCTCATATCTGGGTAGTTTCATAGCCGAATATATAATTTCTGTACATTTTCACGACAAAAAGTGTTCGCAATAAATAACTACCACCTCATAATCGGGCAGCAAGATGCTCAAATGTCCTCATGCATATTGGGGTAGTTTTATAGCCGAATATGTAATTTCTGTACATTTTTACTACGAAAAATGTCAAAATTTTTGCTCACTCGCTTCGCTCGCTCGCAGTATATAACTAACACCTCTTTATAATCGGGCAGTTCAGCTAGATGCTCAAAATGTCCTCATATCTGGGTAGGTTTATAGCCGAATATTCTGTACATTTTCACTACAAAAAGTGTCAAATTTTTTTTTGTCCGCCCTTGCCCCCCCAACATTTTCTTTTGCCCCATTTGCCCCCCCCCCCCCCCCCACTTTAAAAATCCTGGTGCCGCCACTGGTAGTGGGGACATGCATCCCCGCCGTGGCCGGGGCACG
Organism: Heliocidaris tuberculata; assembly: GCA_025618425.1. Lineage (NCBI taxonomy): Eukaryota > Metazoa > Echinodermata > Echinoidea > Camarodonta > Echinometridae > Heliocidaris > Heliocidaris tuberculata. The sequence continues at coordinate 39,302,633 of CM046842.1, read as the reverse complement.
GGCCGGGCGGGGCCCGTTCGCTCCGTTCGGCCGCGAGATTACTAGAGTTTGGTTGGATGTGTTAAGTTGTTTTAACGTCATGATTTTACATCTTTCTTTTTAAGACGTATTTCAATGTCATTTTACAACTCTCTGTAATCTTTAAAATTATCATTGTCAATTGTTCAGTATTGATGTACTTAAAATCATCAACAACAAAATGTAAAGTTGGCGGAGGCAAAAGTAACGGCACATTGAACATGTTGAATGCCGTTTAAATGGTAATTAAATTTATCCGATGATAAATGCTATAAAATTTTTGGTTAAAATTGCAACAGATTTTGATGAAACCAAAACATACTCTCCAAAAAACAATTCTTTATTGGTATTTACATTTCCAACGAAATATCATTTTCCTCAACAAATATTTGAGATTTCTGTTGAAAATGTAGCGGTCTCGTATTACTTTCATGGGTAGGGAATAATGGACCATTTACCTATGACGTCATTAAGGAGATTATTTCATTAGGTAAACAAATTTTTGTCATTATTTCGGTACCCTGAGAAATAAAAAGAGTTGCTGAAAGCATTGGTAAACCTTACTAGTGTGTGTCTGTGTTCATGTTTATGCAAATTATGCAAACGTGCTTATAAGGGTCTGGTATTCCCTACACCTACCCTATGGTTGTACATCGCAAGAAGTGAACTTCATGTGTCCATATAAAGGTTAAAGTTGTGAGGGTCAAGACTTAAAGTCACACAAAAGGTCAAAGGTGTGTCAGAGTCAACAAAAAGGTCAAAGTCACGAAATTCAAAGGTAATGACAGGTGCTCGGGGGGGGGGGGGAGGAGGTTTGTTTTCTCCGAGGACTTTTGATATATTTTTTCTTGTTGTTGATTGGGAACGCTTGAATCTGATACATTGCACCATGACTAGTTTTGTGATACAAAACTTATTTATTTTGCCTAATGAGTAGATGCTGTGGTTGATTGTTAAATCCTGTGAATTTTCAGCAAAACTGGTATTGGTACTGTTGTTGATCGGCCTTGATTGTGAACTCCTGAATCTAAGGAACTTTCCCTTTTTTGTGTTCTTTTGTGATTTGTGATTTATAACTCGTGATGATGTAAACACTTGCGAATTGTTATCTCAGGGATGGGAGGAGATAATATAGATGATATTTAGTGAATAATTCTTCATTGCTGTAAAATGTGTACATGTATCACTAAAATTTACTAAGTGTGTTTGTACAGCATGCGCACACACCAATTCCTAGGTTATCAACATAGTACTTCAACATTGAAGAACCAATCTCAAGTAATAAATCTCCAGATTTTATTCTTATTTGTCTCACTGGACTGCTTGTGTTGATGCCACATACCATCTGAGGTCCTGCACAGCAATGCAGACTGGAAAATCTGGGAAAACTTAAAAAAAAAAATATATACATATATATATTAATACAGTCCGATGGCGCAAATCCCGGAGGGGATGGGGGTATGCATTAACCCCCCTCCCAGTTCTGATGTACGGGGGGGGGGGGGGGGGGGTGGCCTGTACAAATATACCCGCACATTTTGATAAAAGATGGTAATTTGCAATCATTATATAAGTATTTTCCATCTCAAATAAACACCATGTATATTAATAGATTAAATGTAATTTCAGTACAAACTAAGACATTTTCAGGCTCGTATTATCAAATTTTTGTGGCGCGCTCCGCGCGCCCAACTATATTTCAACATTAAAATAGTCAAACAGGCAATATATATATATATATATATGCCTATAGAGGCGCTTAGCGCCTTCGGCGCTTGCGTTTGCCAGAATGATAACTTCTCACCCTTTGGGACCCCC
>CM046842.1:39266614-39300297 GCA_025618425.1 Heliocidaris tuberculata | reverse complement strand
AAAAAACTTGATTAAATTACTTAAACAACAAGTTTGGGTATAAAACATAACATTTTCATTTCAGCTAGTTTAATCAAATCGATGTGAGCACTTTTGGTTCCTGCAAATGAGGCATATGTCTTTTTTTCCTCTGGGCACGTTCCATGACCCCCCCCCCCCCCCCCCTGTGGCGCAAATCCATTTGAAATTCGTTGGAGGGGGGGGGGGGAGGTCACCACATGATTTAACTTTTGTACATGTCTTATTTTTTTTCAATGTGCCCCTTTTAGAACTTATAACCCTTTTTTTTTTCTTTTCTTGTTAGAGAATTAAGGGGGAAACTGGACCCCCCTCCCCCCCCCCCCCCCCCCCCCCCACTGAGCGACTTTTTGAGGGCTGGCGAGAAGAAAAAAAATTGTTGCCTCCCCCCCCCCCCCCCCCCCCCCCCCACCCCCCCCCCCCCCCCCCCCCCCCCCCCCCCCCCCCCCCCCCCAACTGAGCGAATTTTGGAGAGCTGGCGAGACCCCAAAAATACGGGTCTCCTATACAAAATCCTGGATCTGCCCCTCATGGACGTACCATTCCAGCCCTGCCAGTGTGATATATTCCGGATATGTTTTAACCTGAAAGCTTGATCCCATGCATGCAGCACACAGTTAAGGGTAGGCCCAGTGGCGTACCTGGACCTTGGTGTCAAGACTGCATGGGGGCAAAACTTGCGAGGAAGTGATGAGCGGGACCTGCTTGGAGGGTTTTCTTCTCACAGCCATTCAAAAGTCGCTCATGGGGGGGGGGGGGGGGGGGGGGGGGGATGAGGTAGTGAATATATTTTTTTTGTCGGAAGCTCTCCAAAAAATTTCTTTTTCGCAGCCCTTCAAAAGTTGCTCGGGGGGGGGGGGGGGTGAGAATTTTTTTTTTTTTTTTTTTTTTTTGCCTCCAGAATTTTGGAGGGATTTAAGAATCCTCCAAAAGTCACTCAGTGGGGGAGGGGTTTAAAACAAAGTTTGCCAGCCCTCCAGATGTCGCTCACAGGAAGAGGGGGGGGGGGGTTACCAGATTTTATGGGGTCCAGTTTGCCTCCATAATTCTCTGACAAGCAAAAAAATGAAAATAATAATAATAAAATAAAAATCTAAAAAAAAAGGGGGTTAAAATGTAGGCCTAAACGTGTCTTTCAAAATCTCTTTTGTTTTGGTCAAAAATTGTCAAGGAGTCTGCCCTTTGAGGGAGGGGGCTCAATATTCACATAATTTTCTGATGAGCAAAAAAAAAAAAAAAAAAAAAAAAAGTCCTCAGCATTTTTTGGCCCCTTTTTAACTCAACAAATCTCTGACAAGCAAAAAAAAAAAAAAAAAAATATAGATAAAGGTCCTCAGCATTTTTGTGGTCCCTTTTGGTCCCAGGGACCGCCCCCCCCCCCCACCGGATCTGCCACTGGCCCTATATGATATGGAGCAGAGGGTGCCCTCTCAATGTACCCGTCAATGATGGATACGCCGCTAGTATAGTACGCCTAGCTACCATGCAGTCAAACCATATTCATAAATCGTTTGATAATCTAACGATGGTTAATCGAATCAAAGCCAGTTGTCTTGGAGACAGCAAGACAGAAGGGGAAGAAAGTAGGCCTATCGTGTGAGTTGACCCGGGGGAGCAGCAGCAGCTAGTGCCGGGAGGGGGGGGGGGTGTGTACTTTGCTTTGAGGCCCGTGTACGGCATCCGCGCGTCCATGACTTTCTGAAAAGCACCCTAAACGGGGATTTAAGTCGAGAGGCATTTCGCATTTTCTCTATACTCTCTTCAGGGAAATCCGCGAAAAATTCTGACCTTTAGATCCTATATGGATTTTTCAGTCTTGCATATGTGACCAGGCACCACAAAACCACCAAAAAGAATATGAATTTTGAGTTAAGGTATTCTGAAAGAGGAATTTCTCAGCTTTAAAATGATATATATATAACTCATTAGCATTGGGATGATCCTAACCCACTGAAAAAAGAGTAGAATACCCAGTCCCACACAGTGCATGTTACTTGTGAGAAATAAGGATTTAAAGTCTGCAGTCTACTGAAGGGTTTAGATGTGTCAGGAATTATACAAAGGTGACAAAAGGAGAATTAGAACTCAATAGAACTTTCTATGAAGGGATTATCAGATTGTCCTACAACTTGGCATACTAATTAAGCACATCCTGCTCATTATGTTGGACAAGTATCAATACAAGATGTTACTCTCTTGTAAAGTTATGGACAATCAAAATGAGACAAGTATTCAGGGTCATATTCCGGAAAACTAATACCACAAAATCTATAGAGAAGACAATGCAAACACAGGTCTGCTGAAAAACTGTCCAAAATACCACTTATAGATTGTTTTGTGCCTCCAAGTTTTTATATTACTTAGAAAAAAGTACACTCTTTCAGGTAATACAAAAAAAAAAAATGATATTTGACCATGCTGACCAAAACACCTTTATTGAGCTCTAACTGAAAATCACACAATGCGACTTTTTGGTGGTTTTGTGGTCGAGGATTGGTTTTTCTAAATCTTGGCCATTTTTTCCAAAATCGGAATAGTTAAAAACAAATGTTTACTTTGGAACAAAGTACTGAATGATGTTTTCATTAAAAGAATATAAAAGAACCGTTGGATTCATAAAAAAAGTAAAGTATCCCGAATGGTATACTGTCAAATTTCCTACCCATTAGTGAGGATCTTTTCTCATGCACTATTGAATTTGATACCCTTCTTTTTAGAATTTTCCAGTATACCGTAAAGTTTAACGACATCCATGGGTTACCCATCCGGTGGTGATAAAACAACCCTTATACTTTATTTTGTTTTGTTTTGTTGTTTTGTTCACGTCTTGTTTTGTTTTTTGTTTTGTTTTGTTTTGTTTATTGTTCAGTGTTTTTTGTTTTTAATTATGTAAATCAAATCACTTGTAATTATTGTGATTCCTTTTGATTTTGTAATAAAAAAAACAAATAATAAAAAAATCAAATAAAATGAAATAAAAAAAACCAACCCTTACTCCTTTTCATGGAAGCGGATGCCGTATGGCTTCAAAAGACCGCTTCGGTAATGTATGCAAATTTTATACATACCTTTCAAACAAAGGTTGTTCTCGACAACCTGAAAGCTTGCCGGAGGCTTGCCGAATATAGCAACAAATAATGTATGCAAACTGGATTCCAAGCATTGAGGCTCATTTATGAAAAGCAGGTTAATGGAAAAGCTCGTCACTAGGTGCTCAGAGAATATATGTGCAGAAATTTGTTGAAGCGGTCTACATACCCCCCCCCCCCCCGGACCCGGGAAGTTGACCACTGTTCGGATTAAAAAACACCATGATGCACGCAAAGAGCATTCTTGCCTTGAGCTCATGCAGCGGGGCGCCGAACAAACGAGATAATTTAGGAACACTGCGTTTACCGTTGCCTAAATCTTTACAAATCGAATGGCATATAGGCTAGGCCTATTTAGTTTTATCACCGTCATGCGGCTGGCTCGAGAGCATTCTCTCGTCATGTCCGGCCCGAAAAGGTGAATCAGAGTGGAAGGTAATTAAGACCCACAAGACATATAGCGTACCGTGTATATAGGGGAGGGGGGGGGCTTGGGGCTGCGGCTCCGCCCCCCCCCCCCGCCCCCGCCAAAAAAAAAAAAGAAGAAAAGCCCCCTCCAAATGGAAAAGAGATATACGAAGTAAGAAATGAAAGAATAAATCGGAAAGAAGTAATAAAAAGAAAAGAGAAGGTCTTCGTTTCCACGCCCGAGTGGTAGCCCCATCAGCCCCAGTGCATGCCCCCCCCCCCCCAGTGCACTTTCACTGATACCCGACTATATGCTATATAACTCGCCGTAGGCCTGCATCCTATATACAGAGACTTAATAAATACTACTCGAATTATACGGTCGGGTATTATATTATGTACAACATGTTGCTAATATGGCAATAAATGTGAAAAAAGTGCAGTCGGATCGAGCAACCGAGAGTTTTTCACTGACTTACTTTGCATCCCCCCAAAAAAATCAAAAAGAAGAGCACTATTCCGGGGGGGGGGGGGGAGTTACCATGCAGGCAAATAGGCCTACATTAATATTGTAAGGTGCTCTATATGAGGCACCAAAGCCAGCATACTTAAGCAAAAAAAAAAAAAAAAAAAAAAAAGAAAGAAAGAAAATGAAAAAAAAAAAGATACCGTAAATAAAAAAAAAAAGCAATTAAAAAGAGAGAATTGAAATAAGTGAATTAATGCCTCAATCTCGATCACTTTTTATCAGATACTGTATATCTGCTTCCTCGACTCCTCTTTTAAGACCTAATATCCACGTATGGGCTATATGCTAGCCTAGTCACTGAGCTCTAGCTAGCTCTATGAGTTCAGTGATTCCTGTGCAGCGGTTTAACCTTATTTTAATGCCATATCCATTGATGTGAGCATATCAATTCGTAAAGAGGAAATCAACCAGTAGGCTAGTCTAGATTCTATCCGTTTTTTATATTTGGTTTATTCCCTAACGCTGCTCTTTCTCTACACGCATATCCCACACAGAGCGCGACTCTCCACTAATCACGCGATCCCCACAATTTCACCCGTCGATTTGGAAGGGCTATATCAATTTTAGCGTTGGGGGTGTATTATTTTCTCAACGGATCGCGTTCGTGCGCGAACAGTCCAGGCAGTGGACTACCAGTAGGCCTACAACACAATGAAGTGCATATAGGCCTATCTATTGTTTTGCTTAAAAATGGCGTGTACTAGTATACCTATAGATTAAAACACCTCTGTTGTTTTAAAACACGAGGTCCGTTATCTCGTCGCCCACTCCGTATGCTGGCAGCTAGGTAGGCCTATATGCAGTATCAGATTTAATTAGCCCCACCCCCTTGAAACCAAAGTGTAGCCTACATTGCCCCCTCCCCCTTGGAGGAACCTCTATCACGACCCTTCTGATGGGTTTTTAATGATCTTTTTTTTTTTGTGAGGGGGGGGGGCGTGAATTTGCAAGGACAAACAGGCCCAGATGTGATGATGACCTCTTTTTTTTTTTTTTTTAGACCTCAGTCTAACTTATTAACCTTTTCCGCTTGTCAAATGTTTTCTGAGATTTAAGTTTGTGCCATCTTTATTTTGGATCAGACCAGCTGCAGTTACGGTCATTCGTTTTTTACAGTTACCAAAACGCACGAATTCTCCTTTTTCAGACTCATGATGGTGACAGGTTACAATTAAGGTGGTGGGATGGGGGGTAGGGATCCGGAGGGGTACCAGTGGGTTCGGGCGGGGGCCGGGCTAGCAATTCAAGGCAAACTTCCGGCCTGGACAACGCTAGGGATTAGTTACATTGAATTCCCTGCTGCTGCTTAAACAATAGGGCTAGCTGGACTCATTGTGTGTATATTGTAGCTATGGTCGGCTGGCGCTGGCCTCAGCTCCATGGACAGAGAATTCGAGTGTATTGTTAACTCTGTGGCTATTGTTTAGCTCGCCATACGGTGGGGGATTAAGTGAAGTCTGTGTAAAATACTCTATTGTTGTAATTGCCCTCTAGTGTAGTGCTTAATTATCACGCACGTGGAATTCAACACTATAGTCTAGATCGAGTCGATCATATCATTATCAGGATCGAACGCGTCATCATCGAGATCGAGGTACGTTCACATCATCAGAGAACGAGTTATAGATCGAGCTAGCTAGCTGAGTTAATTTAGCGCAGCTAGCGATAGCTAGCTAGATCACAAGCAGCCGACATCGACAACAACAATCGACAGTTCGAGTTCATCTCAGACTCAGGCTCAGCACAACGAGGATTCAGAGAGAGAAAGAGAGATCAGATTATGACGTTGTTTTCATCAACTTTGTCAGGTAATCCACCATCAAACTTATTCATTCTGGGAGCCTTCCCGAAATAGTCACCCCATTTTTATGAGATTTAAAGTTCTAACGGTCTAACACAGACCTTTAAATTAGATCTATACCTCGAAAGGAGTCATTTACCAGAGTAAATTGCACATTGCACGGAAGCGACATCACATCTAGACGTTAGTGCTTCCAAGCAATGTCTGGATACCCGGTACCCTTTCTGAGATTCTGAGATTCTGAGAACTAGTGTTAATTGAGGTAGTGGTTTGAATGAGAATATCATGTGTGAATTAGTACCCAAAATGGCAAATATAGACTAGTGGAGTGATAGCAAAAATTGAAAATATGCGTGGCTGGCATGTTTCTCATTTTTAAATAGGTCTAATACTATAGCTTAATGTCACTTATACATGTACAAGCTTATCTGAAGATAACCTTGTACTCCAGACTAGCTTTTATGGGTGAATAGGCTTCAATAGCTTTTGTGTGTATCAGCAAGACAGCAGGCCCTTTTCCAGTGCAGGCTAGATCATTCATACAGCAGCGGAAAATAACTATTTAAAACTTCACTTTCAATTCTGAATCCCCTAGATTTTCAGGTGGTTCGTACACTTTAAGCTTGAGTGATCAAACACCACTTTTGTGAAAGGGTGCAAAATTCATACTTGAAAAGAATTGGTATTTGTCCTGGTTTGTATGAACAAAGTAAAGAACCATTTAACATTGACAGTTGAAAAAAGTCTCCCCATTTAAATATTTAAAAATATTTTCAGGAAATGTTAACACCTGTGGAAAGCTTAGAGTCACTTCTATCATATGACAACACAATCTCACAATATCTTACGCCTGAGTGAGCAAAGGGAAGGGGTGCAAAATCCATAATTAACAAATGTGCGTTTATGTTCTGGCTGGTATCAGCAAAGTTGAGAATCATGAAAAGACTTTAAAATGTTATATTATGATCATTAAAAGACAATTTATGAAAGAACACACTTTGTTCTCTGGATCAGCTAAAATCAATTTTTGAAAGCTGTAGACCAATCAAATCATCCGAAAATTGATTTTATCTCACTTAAATATGATTTTAGCTGTTAGTGAACCCCCCCCCCCCCCTCCCCTGATATATCCCATCAAAACTTTATGGTGGAGTGAGCAAGCCAGGTGTAATTAAAAGACTCACCAAAAGTAGCATTTTAAAGCACTCAATAAAGTAGGTAATTGCTCACTCAGGTATAGAATTTTGATGGGATGTGTAAAGACATACATAGAACAAAGCCTGTTATTTCATAAATTGCATTTTATTGACCAGAGTATGGAAATTTTTAAGCATTTTCATTCTGACTCAATTGACAATTCTTGTCAAGTCTGAATTTTGCACCATTTCACAAAATTGGCTTTTGCTCACTCAAGCGTAGAATATTAATCAAATATACCTTGCACTGAGTGGCTCCAGTTGAAATTATAGATTCTCTGAGGTGACTGGCATAGTACTATTTTCTGAGGGGCACAGCCCCGAAGAAAATAGTGACTATTCCAGTCACCGAAGAATCCATAATTTCAATTGGTGCCTCGAAAAGAGCGCATGGTATATTTGATTTATATCCTACAAGAGTAAGCCTAGATAGATTTTCAAAAAAATTAAAACTAAATTTAGAATCAGAGTAGACCTACATACACATACACTGAGAGGCTCGTCATGCACAAACATTATCGCGATATATTGTCAAGATATCGATAGCTTCAAAATATCCAGAAAAACAAAAAAAGTGACGTCAAAATACTAATAATGCTGGCTATCACAATATTTCAAAAACAGTTTGATCCCAGAACTACACTGAATTTAGGTGGATGCATAGAGGAGACAAAGTCTAATTCATCTTAATTGAAAAAATAAATAGAATTATCTTACATCCAGTTACATGTACAGAACTAAAATGAATCAGTATAAGCATTTAACAGTAGGCACAAATGTATGTATAATTGTAGATCTTACACCATATGAGAGGTTAAACTCATAAATCATTTTTAGAATTCTGGCTGCCATGGTGACTATTTTGTTGGATGTTATTTTCTCCTTTACATTTATAAAATTTTTTGTCAACTTTATTGAGCTTCCATCTCTTGATCTAGTTTCAGAGAGAGAGAGAGAGAGAGTAAAAGTTCCATCTAGACAAAGCACCAGATTTTAGACTAGACGATTCCAATTCCATCCTTCTCCACTAGTGGGTGTGTGGCCAACTGGCCATACAAAAGGAGAAATAGCAAAATCAGTGTAATTGTAGTTTAAAATAGAATTCAATTTTATGCTGCTTGACTGATTGGGGCTTTCTTAAATATACTCTTCTGCAATTTTTGCATTTCCAAGATGAAAATAAAATATAAATGTATTTAAATCTCTCTTTTTTTTTTCTTTTTTTTTTTTGGTCGTTCCTCGTGTATAATCCACCTTGGATTTTTCTTTCATTTGTGTAAAAGAAAAGAAAATTGAGGCAGAATCCTATTGCCACTCAAAAAAAAAAAAAATGAAGTGAAAAAGTAAAACTACCTAAATGCATTATCCCACTTTATATAGCAAATGCAACTTGTTTTTCTTTCTCATCAACAGATGATACATCTGAAGAGGAATGCATAATCCAGTTCTCGGATGTTGAAGGGCTTGATGGACAGAAGGAGGGTACTACAGTACTTTCATGTAAGTTGTATGGTCAATTAGCAACAACAAACGGTTTACTGCCAATATAGTCCAGTGCCACTTGGTCCTTTCCTGTCAAATAGCAGTTGATCAGTAAAATGAACCATCAAAGCAAATATTACTTCATGTACACCTGTTTGTCCATTTGAATACCATTTTAAAATCATTCAGTCTGATAACCAGTAGGGCTGATCGTCATTTTGTATCCAACTTTATATAGTCTATTACCACTTCTTGCTGTAATACAAATGGTCTACACCCGGTTATAGCTGGGTCACTTAGGGTCAAAATTTTCGATTATTGTGACACAGCGGACAAAAGCACCATTTTTGGTGTGAAGCTTCCTTAGAGTATATAAAAATGATTTTAGTCGAGCCCTTGCGAAATATGTCTGTAACCATGGCAACAGGCAAATATCCAAGATAACCGCTATTAGTGCTAGTCTTCGGCCACGTAAGACAAAATCCTATTTCATGCACTCAAAAGCAGCATTTTTGGTGTGAAGCTTATTTAGGGTATATAAAATGATTTTAGCCACAGAGCCCTCTTGAAATATGTCCGTAACCATGGTGACAGGCAAATATCCCATGATCCCATTCTAAGCTGGTCTTCGGCCACGTAACATCCTATTTCATAACTCTTTATTACAGATTTATTTTCATTTTTTCACTCTAATCATGAAAGACCTCTTTGTTTCAGTTTTAACCAAAGAAAATCCGAAAAAATAAAGAGTTGTCGTGACAATACTTAGTTCATTTTCGCTGCCTTGGAGCCAGTTTCTGGCATAGGGGTGCTGGTCTTCGGCCACAAGCACAAACTCAATGGAGCGTTCGCGCGCTGAGCAAAATGCCAGCGGTCCAAGCAAGTGTCCCATGCCAAAACTTCTCACATACAATCCTCCTGTCAAAAACCAGCGTGGCGATATCAAACACCTATAAAAATTCTCCTCGACTGATATTGATAAGTAGGCCAAAAGGAGTGTTCATGCCAAATTTGGTGCTTTTGTCCGCTCTGTCATGAAAATTTCCTTAAGTGACCCCACTATTAGTCTAATACCAATCTGTGTGGAGTTCTATTGGAATCATTTCTGGAAATTACCTGTCAGACTGGCAAAAATGACCAAAAACAATATTTCAGGAATCAAATTTCCTCTGATACTAGTGGTTACCAATGTGACTATAATGTCGATTACTGGGCCTTCTGACCATTCTCTGAGAGCTCATGAGACTGAAAATTAATGTCTATATTTTCACATGTAGGTGCAGATATGTCTGAGGAGGAATGCAGAATCCAGTTCTCAGATGTTGAAGGGCTTGATGGACATAAGGAGGGTACTACAGCACTTTCAAGTAAGTTGTATGGTCAAGTTCCCTCTAATACCAGTACTGTGTGCAGCAGTAGCGTAGCCAGGATTTTTTAGAAGGGGGCATATTTTGTCAAAATTTTGTCAAATCCTGCTTGGAGGGAGATTCATATTTTTTTCTTCTCGCCAGCCCTCCAAAACTTGCTCAGTGGGGAAGGGGGGGGGGGGGGGGGGGGTGCTGGTGACAATTTTTTTTTTCTTCGCCAGCCCTCCAAAAAGTCACTCAGTGGGGGGGGGGGGGGGGTATCAGATGTTTTCTTCCATAATTCTCTGACAAAAAAAAAAAGAAAAAAAGTAACAGCTCTAAAAGGGAGATCCGTATTTTTTTCTTCTCGCCAGCCCTCCAGAGGTGGGGGGGGGGGGGGGGGGGGGGGAGGTCCTCAGATTCTTGAGGGGTTCAGTTTTCCTCCATAATGCTCAACAAAAAAAGTTGGAGGGAAAGGTTGTTGCCCCCCCCCCCCCTCCCCCAGCTACACTAGTGGTGTGCAGTCCAGTTAGTGATTGGGGCTTGACATGGAGAGTCATTTTATGCATGCTAATAAAACCATATTAAGTGTATGCAGTCTTTCACAAGATTTTCATCTTTTAAAGATTAAGAAGTGAAAAATTGCAGTGTGAGGTAGATAATGGAAAATGAGGATGAGAATTAATAAGTAAGACATCATATTATGAGACGTTACTCTAGTGAGCAACATAATTTTGAATTTAGGTAGAAAAGAATTTCCTCTCATTGAAAAGAAAAGTCTCCCGCTGTAATATGATATTGTAGAAAAAATGTTTCAAGTGTACCGATCACCTGATAAAATGATTTGTGTACAACTAGAATGTATAAAATCAACCTCAAAGAACTTTATTTGGCATTCTATACATTCGTTTGATAACTTTAGTAATGTTTGAAGGATGTTAATGAAATTTGATATGAAGCTACGTGGTATCAAAATACAGCCTAAGTGCGATTGCGGAGTGTATTGTCAAAGGTTATAGCTCATTAAATGTGCGAAAATCTGAAGATGTGGTTTCTGTTCGATAACTTTTAATGTTTGACGGATTTTAATGAAATTTGATGTGAAGCTACATGATATCAAAATGCATCCTAGGTTCGATTTTGGAGTATGTATGTCAAAGGTCATAGCTCATTAAAGGAGAATGAAACCCTAGGGGAAAAAACAATTTTAATGAAAAGAGAGGATAGAGAGAAGCAATTTTTAAACAGTTCCATCAAAATCGGTTACGAAATGAGAGAGTTATGAAAGTTTAAAAGTCTCAGTTTACTTTCCATGGTGTTGCTTCAAAGTGACAGGTTTAGTACAAATTTCAATATGTTTTGTACAAAAAATTTCATATTTTCCCCATTATCTCTCAAGGTGCAGCTTGTCTCCTTCTTACATGTACATGTACTGTAGCTCAAGATTTATCATGGGAAATGATCATGGGAAAATGTATTTGACCAAACATATTTTGAGTTCACAAAAAGACAAGCAGCATCTTTAGAAATATTGGAGAAAATTTGAAATTTTGTGTACAAAACATATGGAGAGTTGTACTTGAAGCAACATTGCCAATTTGAGGATCACCATAGAAAGTAAATTGAGACTTTTCAAACTTTCCTAACTTTCTCATTTAGTAACCGATTTTGATGGAACTTTTTTGAAATTGCTTCTCTCTATCCTCGCTTTTCATTAAAATTGATTTTCCCTAGTTTCATTCTCCTTTAAATATGCAAAAATCTGAAAAAAAAAAAAAAAATCTGTTCGATATCTAGTAATGTTTGAAGGATTTTAATGAAATTTGATATGAAGCTACATGGTATCAACTATCAAAATACAGCCTAAGTTCGATTGAGGAGTAAGGTTATAGCTCATTAAATATGCAAAAAACTGAAAATGTGGTTTCCGTTCGATAACTTTTTAGCAATGTTTGACAGATTTTAATGAAATTTGATAAGAAGGTACATGGTATCGAAATACAGCCAAAGTTCAATTGCAGAGTATGTAGGTGAAAGGTCATAGCTCATTGAACATGCAAAAATTCGAAAATGTGGTTTCCGTTCGATAACTTGAGTAATGTTTGACGGATTTTAATGAAATTTGATATGAAGGTACGTACATGGTATCGAAATATAGCCCATGTTCGATTGCAGAGTATGTAGGTCAAAGGCAGGGTTGTCACCAGGGACTTTTTAGTGGTGGAAATTTTATCGCTCTTGAGTTACTTACGGGCGAGTTTTCTCAAAACCCAAACATGTGCAAATCAGCTGATTGCGACATTCCAGCTGGAGATGAGTACATTGTATAGTGATTTGATGGGGGTAACCTCCCTAGTCATAAGCATCGCTATTCATAAGGGCCACTTATTCATAAGGACCGCTATCCATAACGCGTGACTAAATGAATAGCGGTTTTCTATGAAAATGTGGTTTCCGTTCGATAACTTTAGTATTTGTTTGACAAATTTTAATGAAATTTGATATGAAGGTACATGGTATCAAAGTACAGCCTAAGTTCAATTTCGAAGTATGTAGGTCAAAGGTCAATGGTCACAGCTCATTAAATATGCAAAAGTTGCTAATTATATGTACATGAGAATGGGGTTAGGGTTAGGGTTAGGGCCACTTATTCATAAGGACCGCTATCCATAACGCGTGACTAAATGAATAGCGGTTTTCTATGAAAATGTGGTTTCCGTTCGATAACTTTAGTATTTGTTTGACAAATTTTAATGAAATTTGATATGAAGGTACATGGTATCAAAGTACAGCCTAAGTTCAATTTCGAAGTATGTAGGTCAAAGGTCAATGGTCACAGCTCATTAAATATGCAAAAGTTGCTAATTATATGTACATGAGAATGTTTATTTCAGATCTTCTCATGGGTCATTCCATAAAGTAGTAAACTTTCTGTACATCCAATCCCTAGGTATTAGTAGCTTCCTTGCCTGGTAATATAACAGTATAGTCTAATGGAGTTAACTTGTTCTGACGTATATAGGCCATTTGTACCCGGCAAGGAGATGCTACGCTTTGCATTGCCCTTGTTTAAAGATTGCAATATCTCTTTGTAAAATTTATTTTTAAAGCCAATATTTTGAATGTAGTATAACGACATGGCACCTCTATCATACAGAACAAAATATTTTTTGGAGATTGGTACCCTGTGATTAGTAATGACCCTTCAACTGGTAGGAATATAATATACAACAGACTCCAGCGATAAAGTGACAGCTGAGACGTACATGTAGCCATTAATAACATTCTCTTGATGATCTTGGCTAGATACATGTACATGTACTTGTGGTCTGTGTAACATTTTTTGTTTTCAGATGTCTCCTACTTTAGATTTGTGTATGCATGAATGAGAATTGGCACAGAAGCTGGTGCACGCATTTGCCTTAGACACCTACATGTATGTTGTTTTATAGAAATTCAATGTAGTACTGAGCACTGAGCAGCTATATTGTTGCTGTTTTACATGAAGTTGTTATTTATTTCCTTTCTTTGATTTCTCTGTCTCTATGAAGTGGTCTCCATGCATTTCTCAGATGTAGAAGGACTTCATGGAAATCAAATTGGAGGCAAAGGTATTTTTTTTTTTTTTGTTTATTAATGTTTACCTTCATGCCAATGTATATTATTGAAAGAGAAATGGGCAATTCTGTGCAATGTGCCCTGTATAGTCAATGTCTTTTTTTCTGTTTATTTCATCCAAAAAATGAAGAAAGAAAGTTCTTTATATGACCAGTGACTAACGGTTCTATCTGGTGTCATCAAGATATTTTGTGTGTGTGTGTGTGTGTGTGTGTGAAATAGATTGTAACAAAGACATGGATATGTTATGTGGGAAACATTAAACTTAATTGCAATCTCTCCCTCTCCCTCTCACTTGTACACTGTTACATAAATCTTCCCCTCTCTCTCTTTTTTCCCCTCTCCTCCCCTTGTACTTTATTATTTTTTTAATATCTCCCCCCCCCATGTCTGTTCTTTTTTTTTTCATATTGAATACTCCTTTCTTTGATATTCATGTTTATAATGGGTTGTAGCTATATGTACATGTGGAAACATTCTGACAGAGATCTTATTTGTAATATTGGTTACCAAATTACACTTTTTGTGGTTAATTATTTTAGTGGAAACATGTAAATTGTAAACTCTGCAAAATTCAAAGGAACCAAATGACAACATTGATATTATTATTTTGGGTTTGTTGTTTTGGGTGGGTTTTTTTTTTTTGGGGGGGGGGGTGGAAGGCTCCAATATAGGTGTTTTTATTTTTCCAGGCATAATTGTAGATGGTCAGTGGCACTCGGTGACTGCTAATTAATATTCGTACCCTGTTTGATAGTGTAAAATGTTCAGGCTATCCATAAATAAGTCCTTGATATGAATACCATCCCACACAAATGTGGGTCAGCTACTTTGCATTAATATATGTGCTCATATGAGGCAGGAAGTATAATCAAGCAGCCTTCGATTCATTTAAGCTCATTAATTTTCAACCGTTTTTCTAATTTCCTAACCGTTCTGCCTGTATAGGGCCTCTTTCAGAGAGTGAAGATGCCGAGGCGTTACATTTGGGAGGAGCTAGGAGCAGTGATCACCATGAAGTTATGGAAGTAGAGAATGAAGGTATAAATCAAAGCAAAAAGGATACAATAACAAAATGAAGATTGCCTTTTCCCTTTGCATTGTTAAATTATTTTCATTGAGTACTCATATCTTAGAAGAGGACATACATGTCATAAAAATGTGTTTAAAAAAAAAAATATTGTGATCCAAATTCATTACATGCATTTAATCTAGATTAATTTCTGCAGTCAACACTGGATGTTATTACACTAAAGTTTTGAAATGAAAAATGAGGAAGGGAAGAGTAGGGGGTGGTGGCTGATTGTGTCATTGGTATGTGAATTCCTTTTTGTCTCTCTCTCTCTCTCTCTGTCCAGTGCCTCTTTCAGACAGTGAAGATACAGAGCTGGAGGCGTTTTATTGGGGAGGAGCTAGCAGCGATGATGCTATGCAAATAGAGAATGAAGGTATAAAGCAATCAAAGTCTACGATATTTAACAAAGTGTATATTGCCTAAATTTTTCCGTTTGCAGTGTCAATTTATTTGTATTTTTTTATTTTCATGGATTGTACATATCTTAGAAAAGGGTGTTTGTGTCTCTTAGGAAAGAAATTGTGTTCACTATTTGATAAATCTATATAACATTCATTGGAGTCAACCCTGAATATTAGTGATGTGAAATGCTACCTTGAGTTGTGGTAATGAGGTTGAATTGCCTCAGAAACTTAAATGTTTCTTTATAAGTAACATTGTTAATACATGCATAGGAATACTCATGGAATGGATCATCTCTCATATTTGATTAGACCCCTGTTGGGATATTTATCAGTCAGTCATTCTTAAGGTTTTTGAATTTCATCCAGGTGATGATCTTGATGCTGATGCTGGGATGACATTCTCGGAAGAGAGCGTAGCAGATTTGGAATGTATTGAGGCGAATGTACAAGATGAAGGTATGTATTCAAGTTCAAGTTGGAGTTGGTGATATGTATGATCATTGATATGCGCCCTCTGAACTGTGCAATTAAATATGCATATTTTGCCTACTTTTGATCGCAGTGGATAATGTACTTTTTCTTTTGAGGAAACCTAGTTTCCAATTAGCACTGGAGGCAGGGATCACAAAATAAAATTCCTGATATTTTGACTTGCATAATTCCAACATGCATAGTAGCGTAAAGTGTAAATGTGAAATGCACAAAGGCCATTAAAAAATGGTCCTCACGATAGCAGTATATGTCATAATTAATCAGTTCAGAATGCTTGATGTGCCAATATATAGTAGGCATGATGGAAGGGTTCCATCTGGGGGGGGGGGGGGGCAGTTGGGTCCACCTCAGACACTTACTACATGCTTACTGCAGAATGTTAATTTCACAATATCGATGTGATTTCTTCTTCTAAAATTATGGGTGAGGGTCTGTTTAATCAGATGACACTGAGTATTGACAATCTTTTATGCTTGAATGAGTATACTGCTACGTACTTTTGGGGAATCTCGCAAAAATTAAGTTTGTGCAAAATGCCTCAATTTTCAGCATAATCAAAGTGCATATCAGGGCCCTGTTGCATTTATGAAACTTACCATTAACAGTAACTTTGCCATCGATGGTAACTCCCAGGAAACCTTGATTTTGATTGGCTGTTGAGTGATGTTACCATGGTAGTTACCAGAGTTACCATTAATGGTAAGTTTTATGCAACAAGGCCCAGGCATCAACTGCATGTGCTCTGTTAACGTTCAATATTTGGTTTGAACAATCATAACTCAATCACAACCACAACCACCACCACCATCACATGTGGTGTCTTTCCTGCACACATTCTTTTTCTTCAATACCCATATTATTTCATCAAGAGTGTTGGAAAGACTGAATGCAGCAACAGGAGGAGATCCCAGACATTTACAGGTGTCTTCTTCCAAACTCTTATTAATCTTCAATTTACATGACCCCAGGCTAGAAACAATATATTTCATAATGAATAAGAATTTCAAAAAGGAAGCAAATTTATTGATACCCAATGATTTAAAATTTCTTCAATTGAATTTGTACTTGCTCGACACAGTAATGCATCCTGCAACTGAGTGTAAGAGATCAGGGCAAGTTAAATGCTCTTTCTTTCTTCTTGAAAACTGGATATTTTAGGTACATCTTCCTGTATAGCATTGCTTCCTTTCGACTTGCCCCACACACAAGAAAATAAAATGAAATAGTGTGCAGAAGAGACATAATCTGCAATGTTGGGGGAAGGCAAGTTAGTGTGGGGGGGGGGGGGGGAGAGGGGGGTATATGCGGCTAGGTGTAGGGTTAAGAATCAAACGATTGTTCAAATGAATTATTGATAGTTAACAGCACACATTCACTGCTTGAGGTGCGCTTTAACCAAGTTCAAGACTGAGGCAATTTTTTTTTCTTACTCTTCCAGAAGTATCTAGTACTCACTCAAGTGTAAAATATTGTCAATAATCAGTGTCTGATTAAACAGACCCTCACCCATAGTTTTAGCAGAAGAAATCATATGATATTTTGAGATTATCATTTTGTAGGAATTTTCAAAAGGTGTACTATGCACTTCACAGTAGACATGTTCCCACCGAACGAAGTTTGCGAGGGGACTATGAAACGGGCTCTGTACATGCTCAAAATGTTCAAATTTGCTTCTTCTCTGTCATTTCTTTGCCAATTTTGATTCTGATTGCTCTGACTGATAAAGATAGGTGAGGGCTTCCTAACTTCTAAGGCTTTCAAGTGCTCCTACTTTTCCTACTTTTTCCTACTTTTTTTTTTCTTTAAATGCTACTTCTCCTCTACTTTGCAGAGGATTTTGATTCTATTTGTTTTATCTGATGGGACTTGGTGGGGGCTTGAGAATTTTTATACAGAATTTTGAAATTGATTAATTATGCAAATTTGTGAAAATTTAATCAAAACCAATGAAAAATGTACTTCTCCTTTTTTTCGCAGGGGATTTTGATTTTGTTTGTTTCATCTGATAGGGCTTGGTGGGGGCTTCCAAACTCCTACACAGAACTGTGAAATTCATTAATTATGCAAATTTATTCAAAATCAACAAAAAAAAAAATGCCACTTCTCTATTTTGCACTGGATTCTGATTCTGTTCTTTTTTTATCTGATAGGGCTTGGTGGGGGCTTCCAAACTTCTACACAGAATTGTGAAATTCATTAATTATGCAAATTTATGCAAATTTATTCAAAATCAACAAAAAAAAAATGCTACTTCTCTATTTTGCACTAGATTCTGATTCTGTTTTTTTTTATCTGATAGGGCTTGGTGGGGGCTTCCAAACTTCTACACAGAATTGTGAAATTCATTAATTATGCAAATTTATGCAAATTTATTCAAATTCAACAAAAAATGCTTCTGTTTGTTTTTATCTGATAGGGCTTGGTGGGGGCTTCCAGACTTCTACACAGAATTGTGAAATTCATTAATTATGCAAATTTATTCAAATCACTAAAAATGCTACTTAATTCTCATGTATTCTTTTATTCAATTCTATTCTATTCTTCTCTATCAGAAATACCAAAAATTAACGCCATTCCAAAGATCTACACTTCCGGCTCAGACATATATTAAGCATTGCGAAATTTACTCATGCACTTGTTGGTTTTTGGTATATTTATGATAATTTTGTGTACCTATTATCATTAGCATGTGTTTCATGTGCTTAACTGTGCCCAGATATATATATATATATATATACAGTGCGCATCAAAAAAAAAAAAAAAAGGTATACCCAACTTTGGTAGCTTATAATTAAAAAGTTATAACCTCTATGAGCTTGAGATTTATTTCATAGTAAAGAACAACTTATATTCTGTGTAATGATCCCTTATTCATAACTTTGCTGCCATGGATGACTGAGCAGCAGGTTTTTCAAAAAGTATTGTCAAAATCCTCTTGTACCTAGTTTGGGCTAAGCAGCAAGTGTGGGTCAAACCAATTATACATCAGTTACTTCAGCTGGAAAAGAATTGCGGAGTAATTTTCAATTGATTTTGTGCATTTGAATAGAAAAATATGTTGAAGTCTACACAGTCTCAAGAAATGGCCTATTACAAGCTAAATTTATATTTTATTTGCCATAATAACACAATCTTGGTTTCATCTGCATCCCTATTTTAAGGTAAGCCTTTTTACCGAGTCATTCAAAATGGGCAACATTTATTTTTTCTTGAAAGTCTACTATCAATTACCTTGGTAATTCTCAAAAAACGTATCTCTTTTCCTTCATTTTAGTCTTTAAGGTCAGTTTGAATTTCCCTTCCAAATTTCTTAGCTGCATACAGATTAAGATTATGATTTCACTGTTCATTTCAGGTATCATGAAGATTCTTGGCACACGTTGCTGTTCGTCAGATTGCACATCAACAGTTTCTCGTAAGGAGGCATTGGAGGCAAGGACACAATTTCAAAGCAAAACCCTGTATGAACAGAGATGCTGGATTCTACAGTACCTCAACACACATTCTAAATGTGTCGGAGGACGGAAGCATTTTGCTTTTTCAGTTGGCACGGCAATGGTGTGCATGGAAGCATGGCGCCTGGTTCATGGAGTTGGTAGAAAACGCCTATGGGAGATGCGTCGTATTTGTCAAAGTGAGTTTTACCACATAATGTTTTAGAGGGTTAGCCAAAAATGAATTGATTTCCTTAAAAGCAATAAAATATGAGGAATAGATCTAATAAGGTTTAAGGAAAATAAGGCAAATTTATCACTCTGCGAATGATATGAAAATTGTCTTCCACAAAAGACAAATTAGCAAAAAAAGACATTGTTTCATAGCTTTTAACAGATTATATTGATTGAAACGTGTATTTCCAAATATGCATTTGCATAAAGTCAGTCAATTTTGTTTCAATAACATCACGAAAAGGAATTTTTTTTTTTGGGGGGGGGGGGTAAATATGCAAATCTATAAATGAGAAAAGTATTTTTTTTTCCACAGAAAAGAAGATGCATCATAAAACAATATACAAAACAAATGAAAACTAGTGTAGCCTCTAAACTTTACACGCTTTAACAGTGCAATGGTATTATATGTGTGCTACCTTTGGGCATTCCCTATTTAAAATCAGAAGATGATATGTTGCTATCATGGTCGGTGGACAGTTTCTGCATTCAACAGTCAAAATTGTACTACAAAATGTTATAGCAGACTCATCCACAGAGATCGATTCTATGAAATTAAATCACTGCATAAATAATACTTACTCACTGGTTGATCCTCAGTGTATGAAGATGGCTATTAGAAAGGCTGCATATTGGACAAAGATACTGAAAATGAATCTGAGGATGTTAGGTTTGGTTTCTCAATAAATTTGCAAATTGCATTTTTAAATAAACCAGGTTAAACCCCATGTTCTGTTTTTGGAAATGAATGGAATTTGTGATTGGAAAAAAATGAAAAGGAGAAGAGTAATTCAGATACATATATCTACATGACTCAGTGAGTGAATTTTGTGTTCTGGTGTGAATAGGTTAAAGAAAATTCATTATTACTATTCCATTCTATTTAGAGATGTGTGCAAATATTGTAGCAGTAGGTTGCTTTTAAGCCAGATCCTTTCAGTCTTTAAAAAGCCATGTCTTTTTCAAAGTTATACATTGTTTTTTGATACCATATGATTACCATTTTCCATAAATGTTTATATGTTGGTTTTCACACTATTTCCCTGTTTAGATGGAGCTAAGGTACCTCTGCCCCCAAACAACCACCAGAAGGGTAGAAGAAAGTCATCTGTACATTCAGCATTGGCTTGGCTGAAAGACTTTGCTGTGAAATGTGGCGACAGGATGCCTGACTCACCCAAGATACACCTGCCCTCTTGTCATAGCAGAACTGCAATTTATGACATGATGAAAGCAGAACTGAGTGACTACAATGTCAACATTTGCAGCCAGACACATTTTTTAAAATTGTGGAGGGAAGAGCTTCCTCACCTTGTCATACCAAGTGTAAGTTATCATTCACAAGCTATTTTTCTTCTTTATAAACTCCCAAAGGGGGGAAGGGGGGGGGGATTCAAAGAATTGTGTATACATGTAAGCTGTTATAATCATCTATTTCTAACTGAATATCGGTCCAGATAACACCTTGAAACAGCAAACTTTGAAAAAACAATAAAAAGTTATAAGAAGTTAAAGTTGAAAAACAAAGAAATTCGTAAATCAATAGAATACATGAAAATGGAAATCACTTTCAAATATTTTTCTTTCATATTTAATGTTTTTAACATTTATAAAGAGCTTCTCGCATAGAAATTTTATCTCCAGGGCCTTTCATTACTTCATATCACTCCAAAATGTGTATTTACACATATAATTTCCATGAATTATCATACTAAACCAAAAAATAAAGATTTGACATGAAAAAATGATGAATTTGTGTTTTTTACGCGATTCTAGAGGTCTGTGCAAAATTTTGTGGTGATAGGCCAATGTCGCGGCCGAGATATCAAGGGGGGGGGGACCATGCCCCCCCCCCCCCAGTCCTTAGTGCCTCGAAAATAGTCCAGTCTTTTTTAGGGTTAAAGGATACCCACTACCCGACAAAAATATTTGTGTACAGCTAGTATAAGTAAAATCAACCCTGTATAACTTTACCTGGCATTGTATGGGTTACCATTTAAAAAAGTATGAAGGGAGTAAAATAATAACACAACAAAATTAAGCCACACTCTGAACTCAAGTTGCTTTTGGCTTTCTATGAGAGTGCATAAGCTTGTGTCAACTATATGTAGTCTACTTACGAGTCGCACTTAAATCAAATGATAGTGTATCTATACTTGCAATATCTCTCAACAAAAGTATCATTTTAAGCTGACAGCTAGAATATAGTACACATGCATGGAACCCCAAACATAGTGAGCAAAATTTTTTTTTGTGACTTCATGGTCCCCATTAACATTCTTTTGACTTAATCTTTTGACAGCATTTGTGAAACACAATTAATCCTTGCTGTTGACTACTGACTTCTCTAATTACAGGAACCACTGGTTCCCATAGGCATTGGGTTAATGAAAGGCTTCAAATTTTGGCATGGAGTTATCTGTATGCTGCTGTAGAGTATTTCTCATGACTGCAAGCTCAGCTCTTGAAGGCATGTGAATATTTGCATTGATAATGAAAGTACAAATGAATTTGTTATCCTTCAGAACCTTTTCAAACCAGTTAATTGGTCTGGAAGACATTTTTGTATTAAAACTGAAAATGTGTCAACTTTCTCAAGTTTTAAAAAAGAACCATTTGTTTATTTATTTTTATAGATCAATAGGTTTGCAAAGTGTGACATTTGCACTTCCATCAAGTCCAAGCTGCAAAACTGTTCAGATGCCAAACAACGTAGCCATCTGTGTAAAGCCCGTGAACAACATCTTCAACAGCAGAGGTAAGACAACAACATTGAATTCTTTAGATCTATGCACGTATCATATGTGAAGTCCAGTCCCCAAATTACTTGGCTTTAATCAAAGTAGAAAACTCAGACCTACATATCAAAAACAGTTGATAATCTGAGAGGAAAATCTGACTTCTAATAAGGTAGTTATGTAATTTTTTTAAGTGGCATGAAAAAATAGTGAAAACAATAAAATTCACTAGACGAATTGGCAACTCAGTCATGAGTTTGTGATGTCATTGGCTCACAACTTAAAGATAAAGTTGAGTTCTGGTCTCAAAGCAACTGAGAAAGGTTGATCTTGTCTACATGCACTGCACACAGAAATGGGTATATAAGACTGCACACACATGTTGCATGAATGTTGGGCTCAAACACTTTAGCTGTTTCTTGTCATATTTTAAGTATTAAGGCATTTTCAGGGGACATTTCTACCCTGAAATTCTTCCCACTAACATAAAAGGAATGAGAAGGTTCACAAATTATTTTCCACCTTTCCCAGAACTCAAGCTTCTCTTCAAGTGAGTTCAAGGTGTGAGGAATTCATATTCTTGCAAAATTTAAATTTTTGTTATGAAAATAAAAAAATAATTGGTGAGATGTGAGCCAATGACCTCACAAACTCATGACTGCGTTGCCGATTCATCTCGTGATTTTTATTTTTTTCACTAGTTTTTCATGCCACTTAAAAAATCACATACATGTAACTGTCTTTATTAGAAGTCAGATTTTCCGCATTTTTTTTTTTTTGTTTTTTTTTTTGATCTGTAGGTCTGATTTTTCTGCTTCTATTAAAACCAAGTAATTTTGGGACTAGACTTTCCCTCTAAGGAGAAAGTTGAGTGCTGGTCAAGTGCTTACATTTTAAAGGAAAATGTGTCAAAGTAATAGGGAAAGGTTGATTATTTCTAGTGTATACTATGAGGTTTTGGAAGCATGATAAGAAATGAACTCAGTCTTGCTGGGTACCATGCAAATACAGTGAAAGGCAATTGACACAGGTGTTTAGAAATAATGATTCTAGCTCTCAAAGGTACATGTGAAATTGATAGGTACAATTTGAATCACACTGAAAAATACATGAGTACATGGTACTAGATTTTGAAGTAGAATTCGGGGTGTTACATGTAAATATTAGATTAGGTTAAGTATTATGATATGCATTTCTATTTTATATCATTCTTTTATGAACACTGCAATGGAGCATATTGTATATATTGTATACAAATTATGTCCATCTTTGTATCTGTTGGGAATATTTAAGATCATTTTTATTGTATAGATGGTAGCCTGGATAAAATCTTTCCACATTGTGTTAGAATATGAAATTGGAAAAGGATATTAAGTCCATTTTAGTAGAATACAAATTAAAGGGAACAGTTCTATTTAGTTCTACTATTCAAAATAATGGAAGTGCATCAAAGCCATTTTGAATATGGATATACAGTAAAAAAAAAAAAAAAAAAATCATAAAGAGCTCTGATATAAGAAGATACCTGATATATCAAGGTAATATCCATGGTCCCAATGATCTTGCTAAAAAGAATTTCCACTGTAAAAAGTTATACATTGGACCTGTGCCTTCCATTCTCAGTTGATAGTATACCAGCACTCACAACATACCATGAAGCATACACAAGGAGTAAGGGCAAATTAATGCACTTGATAGCTCATTCTGAATTTCTTAACCCTTCCAAAGCAATGAAAATTCTATTATCATGGCATGTAACCATTTTTGTAATAATGTCTCTTTCTTTTTCTTTCTTTTCTTTTTTTTTTTAAAGAACCGAAAGGGAGAAATATTATAAACACCAGAAAAAGGCAAAGGCATATCCAGCGAAGTACCTATCAATCATTGTAGACGGGATGGATCAGAAATCAACATCAGTACCCCACTTTGTACAGGAGGCGAAGTCAACCAATGGCGCCTGGAAATTACCAACACATGTCACCGGAGGTATCGTCCACGGTCATGGTCAACATGCTTTTGTTGATTTGAATGAATATTCCCATGACCCAAACCTAACCATCACAGTCCTCATGCGGATACTCCAGAAATATGCCCCAAACTTGCCAAAAGTTCTCTATCTCCAGTTGGACAATTGCGGCCGTGAGAACAAGAACAGATACGTCTTTGCCTTCCTGAGCCTTCTTGTGGAGCTTGAAGTCTTCACAAAGGTAAACAGCGGATTTTAAGTGATACCAATCATTCAGTAATAGTTAATTATTTGCCTGGAGGATGAAGGGGAGGGGGGGGGGTGTGTGCAGGTGACACAAGTACATGTATGGGAAATGCAATATATAGTTGTCAAATATCAAATATGATGGAGGTGGTTAGGGGTAACCTCAGTTGTCCTTTATCTTCAAGTATATAATTTTGAAGGAACCCACAATTGGCTGCAAGAGGCTGAAGAGAGGAGAAAATGCCATTTTCTGAGACAAGTATGAATATTGTGTAATACATACTTGTGTTTGTAAATTTAATCAGCAACACCTACAGTCCCTTGAACAAGCACTCACTGAGCCATTTTGAAAATGTGGAGATATTTGATTTTTAAACTAGTGAAATATCTATTTTCTTTTTGTAAACAGGTGAAGGTGAGTTTCCTAATGGTTGGGCATACCCATGAGGATATTGATCAGTTTTTTTCACGTGTATCAACACGACTGAAGAAGACCAACGTCCCAACTTTGGATTCCTTGCTGGATACAATCCCCAAATCATTCAGCAAGGGAGTGACAACAGCGGAGAGGTTGCAGCCACTGTATGACATCAAAGAGTGGATTGGCCCATGCCTTGAGGACATCAGCCAGCATAGCAGACCTCATGTCTTCCGGATCGCAAAGGGTCCAGATGGTCGGGCACTGATCTCAACCAAGATGTGGTCATCCTCCCCTGAATGGATTTCTCCATGTGGTTCCCCTCACCTCCTGACTCACCACCCAGATGGAATGCCCAACAGTATCTCACCAAACTTCCAGAAGGTGGATCTTCCTCGTCTTGGGCAGCACATCATGAAGATGAAGCCATTCTTGACAGCTGAGGCAATGGCTGCTTGGAGGTCAACACTCGACCAGCTTCATTTAGAAGACAGAGGTACTTGAATGATTAATTCTAAATTTGCATGGATTGATTTTAGGTACTACTATCTTTAAAGAGAATATATTGAATAGAGGTAGAGAATGGTGGGTTTCTGCATGACGTAATTCTTACAGGTGCATTTATAATCGTATGTCCAGTGAATTTGGAATCACTGCGCATAATATGCTGCTCTAAATTGCTGCAAGATATCGTGTGAAAAAAAGACGTAGTATCTCTGCAAAGAAAGAAGTCGCATCAGCGAAACTTTGTCTAAATAAGGAATATACACCCCCGAATAAGGAAATGAAGTTTCATGAATATTTATGTTGGGGTAGACTTGTGTCAGAAAAAAATAGACACGTAGTTTTTTGACGTTTTCAATTCAAAATGTTGCTATAACTCGACAA
Organism: Heliocidaris tuberculata; assembly: GCA_025618425.1. Taxonomy (NCBI): domain Eukaryota; kingdom Metazoa; phylum Echinodermata; class Echinoidea; order Camarodonta; family Echinometridae; genus Heliocidaris; species Heliocidaris tuberculata. The sequence goes on along the minus strand of CM046842.1, from coordinate 39,274,915 downwards.
AACAGTCATCATATTTCAGGATTTTTTTGGACAATCATTTATAACTACAAATTAGTTCATGTGGGAAGTTTTAGCTCATAAATCGCCAAAATAGAGGCAGAAATTAAAGTTCCTTGTTTTGCCATTGTGATGACTGCACGCACGCACTGAGCTAGAAGTCCGTCGGTAATTCAAAACAAACCAGTGGTTAATGAGATGCAAATTTTAGCATATCGCTAGGCCTGCTACTGAACTTTTTAATGAAAAATGCCATTACTAGATGGATAAATTTTGAAAATCTAGAGGTAATGATACAGGGGAAACTCGATATAACGATGCCGTTGGGACCGAAGGATTGTCCTCGTTATAGCTGTTAAAGTGTTATCTCATATCAGAACATACATAAAAATGCACATATGGGACTAGATTCTACATGTACACTACTAATGAATGTACCTTCAATGTAGTTCTTCTACTGCTGCTTATATACTCATTTGAAAGCTATGAAGGCATTAATAATGTGTTAATTGGCTAATAAATATCGGATCATGTGGGGAAATGCGTTAAAAGCATTATTTTCATATGGTAAGTTTTTTTTTAGTTTTTTTTTTTTGATTGTATGTTTTATTAAATCAAAAGACAAAAATCAAAATATTTACATGTCATCAACAATGATTGGTACACAACAAAAAAGATTTTAAAAAATAAAAAAAAAAAAAAATAAAAAAGTTACCAACTAAGAGTTAAGTCCATCACATTTCTGCATTGAATATCGAGACTGCACCTGTACTTTCAGCATACCGCATACTCATGGTATGAAAAAAAAAAAGTCCATCCATACTTGGGGGGCCAGTGATATGAATAAAAACACACTCCCTGCCTTAATTATGATACGAATAAAAAGACACTCTCTGCACTGTGTTACAAATAAAAAGATGTTCCCTTCGCTGTGTTTGATACTAATAAAAAGATGCACCCCGCTTTGCATTGCAATCGTCTGCGGCCACGCAAGTGCCCCAATATCTCTCTCTCTCTCTCTCTCTCTCTCTCTCTATATATATAGATATTATATATTTGCTTACAGTGTGCAGATTTTCCGGCTGAATCTTTTTTGTCCATTTGAGGCGCAGTGAATTTCCTTGCTCGATATACAGGAATGATTACCAGTTTTCTTCTTTGTTTTAGAGGCATGAGGTTTAGCTCATTATATCCGATGTCTCGTAATAGCCGACCTAACTATAAAGGTTCTTGCTGCCATATATTTGCAACAAGTAGATTTGGGACCTTGACAGTATTCTTATCATAGCCATGACAGTGTGTTATAGCTGACTTCATTATGTCAAGTTTTCCCTGTATTCACTTTTCTACATGTATTATCAATTTTGGTCTGATACTTGACGACAGTTAAGCACTACTTGAGATTATTTGAACATTCCCCTGTGTCTTTTTATGAGTTTCTCAATGGCAGCAGATGCTGATGTTATTATCTTGTCATTGAAGTATAACCTTAAGTTTTCAATATTCAGCATAAATATTTGTAAATTTAATTTTTTTTTTTTTTTTTTTAATGTCGATATAAAGAGACCAGATGGTTTATATTTTTCTCCTTTTTTTTGTATGAAGGTGAAGCAGAATTCAACTGTCACTGGCCATTGATGGATCTTCTGCTTACCCAAGAACATGAAAAGGAGCTCTGCCTACAACTCTCTGGGTCTTCAAGCACACATGAATCAGAGGTGGAAGAGGAAGGTCCATGTCAAGTGAGTTTAAAGGGCCCCTGCAACCCAAACGCAACCCAAATGCAAGTTTTTTGCTGTTGATATGCACCTGTTGATATGCTTACAACTAATATTCTGTTATTCAAACATCTAGATATCTTTCATAGATTTTTAAATGTTTTTTGAAATATTTTTCCAACCTCCTAAGCTCCACCCTTAAAAAAAAAGCTCCATATCTCATTACTGCAATGACATCATCTGTCTATCATCAGTCAGCTACCACTAGCATTCTACAACAGACAGTGGAATGTAACTTCCCTTAGCTCAACACATGCTCACAGTAGAATCACATGCTTTCAAACAATACCTCCTCATTACCATTCTTTTGCTGGTGATGCTACAGCATGTCTGACATAGTAACTCCTATGTAGGCATTGTGTGGTCTATTAGAGCAGATGATCATTTCTGGCAAGGCCACATACCACCGTCTCTCCTTAACTCACTAATGATTGACAGATGATGTCATTGCTGGAATGAGAACTGGAGCATTTTTTAAGGGTGGAGCTTAGCATGTTTGAGAAAATTATTTTAAAAAACATTTAAAAATTTATGAAAAATATTTAGATATTTGAATTTTAAAAATATGAGTTGTGTGCACCCCTGCACATCAACAAGAATCAACTTGCATTTGGGTTGCCAAGGAACTTTTAAAGGAGATATGTTTATATGTCCCCACTGTTTACTTTTGTTTCAATTTTCATAATAGTATTTCACATACATTTTCCTGATAGTGCAAGAACAATTGCCATGAATTTATTGCACTGAGTAATGACATACAATGCTGAGGTTTTTTTGCTAAATATTTCAAATGTGAATTAGCAAATCCTGTCATCAGTATGTCAGACAATCTACCCATGTAATATGCCTTGTGAAATTCAAAAGTAGTAGTGTAAATCAATAAAAGACAAAGTAGTTATGGCAAACATTGTATAGAACTTTATTGAAATTTACTTATTCTTAAATATCCCCCCCCCCCCCTGATGAAATATGTCCATGAGGAGTGAAAAGATAGAACATTTAAGGTTAAAGTGATGAATTGTCATTAATAATCTAAGAATTTAATGCTGCTGAGACTCAATTTGGACTGTGTGCAACTTTGTTCATAGAAGAAATTTTGTTTCTTATAATACCCTTTATAATAAAAATGATAGTTTCTTATAATACCCTTTGCCTTCTCAATTATTCCAGGTCTACATCGGCAAAAAGACGAAGAAAACAAGATCCGTTCTGACAGCACAGGGACACATGGTAGCATTCTATCTGGATCAGTACCACCCAGAATGGCCCCAGATTGGCAGAGTAGTTGACACCAGACCAGGAGAGCTCAAGGTACATTGGTACACTGGTACTGCCACATCACAGTGGGAGCCACTTACGATATCACTGTCAGGAGAGCAACAAGCATGGTTGGAGTGGGTCCAGGAGTCTGCTGTCATCACTGCCCCCTTTGAACTCACAAGAACGTCGAGATTATCGGGTGAAACACAAGCGGAGCTTAAAGAATTACGGGATAGGTGCATGGTTTGATTGGACTTTGTTCACATAGGTCAAAGGTGACAGGTCATAGAGGTCATATGTGAAATTAATGTTTTTAGCTTTGTTAATACTGTATCTCAACTATTTGGTATTCATGACTAGGAGGAGATGAAGTGATCAGACTTGTTGGTTATAAGGTTTAAGGTCAAATGACAAAGAGTAGTTGTTTTTATTATGCCTCCGCTAGAGGCATTATGTTTTTGGGTTGTCTGTCCATCCGTCACGCTTTCTCGTTCTTGTGATAACTCAAGCAGAACCACATGAGGTATGAACTTCAAACTTGATGCTAGTATATATCACCATAGGAAGACAATCTGATTAGATTTTGGGATACGTAATGCAAAGGTCACAGAGGTCAATTTCTGAAATTGCAGGTGTTAGCCTCGTTCTCGCTATAACTCAAGAACCATTTGAGATATGAATTTCAAACTTGGTGCTAGTATGTATCACCATAAGAAGTGTAGGCATGAAAATTTCCCGCATATCCGCGGATTTCCGCTTTTTCCTCCGAGCCTAGATTTTTTCCTGCGCATTTCACACTTTTCCATTAAAAATTACGGATTTCCTTGCACACGTCATTGTGTATACACAGTATACATGGGCATGCAATGAAGACGGAATCGGAGGTGATCACTTAGCTTACTACACGCATGTACTCACACAGCAACTTGTGTCCGTGTTTATACTGTACGTACATGCAAAGGGGTCGCATAATAACTGCCGAGGACTACACAAAATACCTCCCGTAATCGCGCACTCGCATGAAGGTGGAAGGCCATTCATACACATGTCACAAAACCCATGTGCAGTGCACACCGTATGTTTGCCAGTGCAGTTGCGATGTCTCAAGCAAGCGAATTATCTGTCTTTTGCTGATTTGGATTGTACTTTTAAAAGGATAAGCCTTGAAAATTTCAAGTTTTACAGCAAGATCGTGTGGATAAGAGTAGAGTTTGACTTTATCACGGCTTTTGGAAAAAGTAAATGGCATACATTTTGCAAGGTATGTGATCATCGATGATGGGATATTTTTTGATCCCTCACGAGTCACGGCCACTGCGGCGCGGCCGTGTTGTTAAACGCAGGAAGTCAAAACAACTTCACGTCATAAACATTGCAGAAATTATGGCTTTCTGTGGCTTCAAAATAAAGTGCGCAGACATCGTCGAAAGTGATAATGATACAGGAGAGGCGAAATCTAAAGACATTTTGTACTGAGAAAAGTCAACTTACTAGTCTAGAAAAGTAAGTTGGGATTTTGGGAAGTGGATTATTTGTTCAGCTCACTGCTCAGTTTTGTTCATGAGAGTGCTCTAGCTGCACATAATACACATTAAATCACATTTGGTGGTATTGATAAATACGTGTACTCAGAGCCTGTTTTGGTATGACTTATGCTATATAAAATCATCCTAATCCAGATTCTCATTGAATATGAGGTTAAATATCTCACCACAGAATGCACTAGATTGCACAATTCTGAACCCCATATTTGAAAAATCTCCCTACCGTGGGAGGGGGGACACCCTGCTCCCACACCCTCTCCCCACTCGGTCGCTTCGCTCCCTCGCTTTGATTCACGAAAGTTTTTCAGTGTTTTTCATGAACAGCAATTTTCATTCCTGGAAGACGATATGGGTAGATTTTGGGGTACGTAGGTCAAAGGTCAAGATCACAGAGGCCGATTTCTGAAATTTCAGGTATTAGCCTCGTTCTCGTGATAACTCGAGAACCTTTTGAGGTATGAACTTCAAACTTAGTGCTAGAAATTAATGTTTTCTTATGCCTCCACCCACCGAAGGTGGTGCCGGAGGTTATGTTTTCGGGAGCATTGTCCGTCCATCCGTCTGTCCTGCTTTCTTGTTCCAGCAATAACTCAAGAACCACATAAGGTATGAACTTCAAACTTAGTGCGAGTATGTATGACCATAGGAAGATGATCTGATCAGGTTTTGGGGTATGTAGGTCAAAGGTCAAGGTCATAGAGGCCAATTTCTGAAATTTCAGGTATTAGCCTCGTTCTCGTGATAACTCGAGAACCTTTTGAGGTATGAACTTCAAACTTAGTGCTAGTATGTATCACCACAGGAAGATGATCTGAATAGATTTTGGGGTACATAGGTCAAAGGTCATGGTCACAGGCAAATTTCTGATATTTCTGGTGTTAGTCTCGTTCTCGCGATAACTCAAGAACCATTTGAGGTATGAACTTTAAACTTGTTGCTAGTATGTATCAGCATAGGAAGAGGATCTGATTAGATTTTGGAGTATATGGGTCAAAGGTCACAGGTAAATTTCTGAAATTGTAGGTGTTAGCCTTGTTAACGCAATATCTCAAGAAACATTTGAGTTATGAACTTCAAACTTAGTACTAGTATGTATCACCATAGACAGACAATGTGATTAGATTTTGGGATACTTAGGTCATAGGTGACAGGTCATAGAGGTCATTATAGAAGTGTAAGTGAAATTAATTTTTTTTGCCTTTTTTAATTATCACCATATCTCAACTATTTTGTATTCATGACTAGGAGAAGATAAAGTGATCAGAATTTTGGGTTATAAGGTGTGAGGTCACATGTCAAAGAGGTCAATTAACATGTAATTAGAGGCTTTTTATTCTGGTTATCACAATATTTCAAGAACAGTTTGAGCCATCAACTGAATTTAGGCGGAGACATATAAGAGACGCAGTCGCATTCATCTTGTTATGGTTATCACAATATTTCAGGAACAGTTTGGGCCATCAACTGAATTTAAGTGGAGGCATATACATGTAGGAGACGCAGTTGCAGGAATCTTGTTTTTTATAGAAAGTTGAAAATATGAGATAAAAATTACCTATTTTGGGGATTTGGTCAAAGGGGATAAAAATTTCCGGTTTTGGATGGCATGGTACATGTATTACTATATAGGCTCACTCATGTGGAATCATTTGTGTAAATGTGTTTATTAATTTGTTTTTGTAAATGATACATGTAGATGATACTGGATTTGGCATTTAGTCAAAGGGAATAACAATTCCGGTTTGGAGCATTTGGACAAAGAGGATAAAAATCTCTGGTTTTATATAGCATTTGGTATTGCAGTTGGTATTGCAATTGGCTTATGCAAGTGGAATCATTTGTATATGTATTTCATTATAATTTTTGTATGTATTTATCTATTTTTGTAAATAATACCAACTTTGAGAATTGGGTCAAAGGGGATAAAATTTTCCAGTTTAGAGCATTTAGTCAAAGGGGATAAAAATATCCAGTTTGCATCATTGGGTCAAAGCGGATAAAAATTTCCGGTTTGGGGCATTTAGTCAAAGCGGATAAAAATTTCCGGTTTTGGGCATTTGGTCAAAGGGGATAAAAATTACTGGTTTTGGATGACAAGGTATCGCTATATAGGCTTACACAAGTGGAATCATTTGTATATAAATGTATTAATTTATATTTGTAAATAATAACAAATTTCTGGATTTGGGAATTGGGTCAAAGGGGATAAAAATTCCGGTTTGGAGCATTTGGTCAAAGGGGATAAAAAATTTCCAGTTTGCATCATTGGGTCAAAGCGGATAAAAATTTCCGGTTTTGGGCATTTGGTCAAAAGGGGATAAATATTTCTGGTTTTTTGGCATTGGTCAAAGGGGATAAAAATTTCTGGTTTTGGATGACAAGGTATCGCTATATAGGCTTACACAAGTTGAATCATTTGTATATAAATGTATTAATTTATATTTGTAAATAATAACAAATTTCTGGATTTGGGAATTGGGTCAAAGGGGATAAAAATTTCCGGTTTGGAGCATTTGGTCAAAGGGGATAAAAAATTTCCAGTTTGCATCATTGGGTCAAAGCGGATAAAAATTTCCGGTTTTGGGCATTTGGTCAAAGGGGATAAAAATTTCTGGTTTTGGATGACAATGTATTGATATATAGGCTTACACAAGTGGAATCATTTGTATATATGTATTTATTAATTTATTTTTGTAAATAATGAATGATAATGGATTTGACATTTGGTCAAAGCGGATAAAAATTTACAGTTTGGGGTATTGGGTCATAGGGGATACAAATATCTGGTTTGGGGCATTTGGTCAAAGCGGATAAAAATTTCCAGTTTGGGGCATTAGGTCAAAGGGGATAAAAAATTTCCAGTTTTGGGCATTAGGTCATAGGGGATACAAATTTCCGGTTTTGGGCATTGGTCAAAGGGGATAAAAATATCTGGTTTTGGATGACAAGGTATTGATATATAGGCTTACATAAGTGGAATCATTTGTATATAAATGTATTTATTTAATTAATTTTGTAAATAGTAAATGATTTTGGATTTGGCATTTGGTCAAAGCGGATAAAAATTTCCAGTTTTGGGCATTGTCATAGGGGATACAAATATCTGCTTTGGGGCATTTGGTCAAAGGGAATAAAAATTTCCGGTTCTCGTGACATCGTTTTGCTATTGGCCAATGCAAATGGAATCATCTATTGTACATTTTAATTTCATTATTTGTATATAATTCTTATTTATTTTTGTAAATAATAGATATTACTTGATTTGTAGTTAATTTTTCTTGTACAGTTATTGTTTATTTTTGTAAGCAATAAAAATATTCAATTTTTCTCAGTACATATCATTTCATTACATTTCTTTCATTTGATTGTGGTTGTGATTGTACTGAGCATGATAATGACAGATGAATCAATTGATACGTGAGAAAGAGTATTGCAGTTATTATATACAGTATAAAGAGACAGAGAGAGAGCTAGGACTTAGAATGAAATTTAAAAGAAATTTAGCAATGAATGGGCACAAGTTTCTTAAATAAATCAATTTAGAGGCAAAATATATTCAGAGAGACATAGTTTTTGCGATGTACATTAGTATAGGGCGACTGTAACAATTTACCAGTAAATGAGCATAAAATTGCTTCACTTAATCTGGATTCATCCACATTTCTAGACCTATTTACCAAAGCTTTCAAAAAGTTTGATTTCCTTTGAAATAATTTATTGTT